>WNWK01005053.1:110000-127912 GCA_009830355.1 Cherax destructor | reverse complement strand
TTAGTGGAGTGATGTTTAGTGGTAGGGGATGTTAGTGGAGTGGGATGTTGTGGAGTGATGATGTTAGTGGTAGTGGTGATGTTAGTGGTAGTGATGATGTTAGTAGTAGTGGTGATTTTTAGTGGGTTTGATGCCGGCCCCAGTGGGATGTTAATGGAAAAGGATGTTGGTCCCAGTGGGATGTTATTGTAATAGTGATGTTAGTGGCAGTTTTGATGTTAGTGGCAGTGGTGATGTTAGTCTGACAGTTAAAAGTGGTGATCTGACAGTGGTGATCTAACAGTGTTAAACATTGGTGATCTGACAGTGTTAACAATGGTGACCTGACAGGTTAAAAATGGTGACCTGACAGTGTTAACGGTGGTGACCTGACGTGTTAACAGTGGTGATCAGACAGTGTTAACAGTGGTGATCTGACAGTTTTAAACCAGTGGTGATCTGACAGTGTTAACAGTGGTGGGGGACAGTGTTAACAGTGGTAAACTGACAGTGTTAACAGGGGGTGATCTGACAGTGTTAACAGTGGTGACCTGACAGTTTTAAAATTGGTGACTGACAGTGAACAATGGTGACCTGACAGTGTTAACAGGGGTAAAACTGACAGTGTTAACAGTGGTAAACTGACAGTGTTAACGTGGTAAACGGGACAGTGTTAACGGTGGTGAGCTGACAGTGTTAACAGTGGTGATCTAACAGTGTTAACAGTGGTGAACTGACAGTGTTAACAGTGGTGATCTGACAGTGTTAAAGTGGTGATCTGAGTGTTAAAGTGGTGATCGGGCAGGTTAACAGTGGTGATCTGACAGTGTTAACGTGGTGACCTGACAGTGTTAACAGTGGTGATCTGACAGTGTTAACAGTGGTGATCTGACAGTGTTAACAGTGGTGACCTGACAGTGTTAACCGTGTGACATGACAGTGTTAACGTGGTATCTGACAGTTTAACAGTGGTGATCTGACAGTGTTAACAGTGGTGACCTGACAGTGTTAACAGTGGTGAACTGACAGTGTTAACAGTTGTGATCTGACAGTGTTAACAGTGGTGATCTGATAGAGTTAACAGTGGTGATCTGATAGAGTTAACAGTGGTGAACTGACAGTGTTAACAGTGGTGATCTGACAGTTAACAGTGGTGATCTGACAGTGTTAACAGTGGTGACCTGACAGTGTTAACAGTGGTGATCTGACAGTGTTAACAGTGGTGATCTGACAGTGTTAACAGTGGTGAGAGACAGTGTTAACAGTGGTGACCTGACAGTGTTAACAGTGGTGATCTGACAGTGTTAACAGTTGTGAGCTGACAGTGTTAACAGTGGTGATCTAATAGAGTTAACAGTGGTGATCTGATAGAGTTAACAGTGGTGATCTGACATTGTTAACAGTGATCTGACAGTGTTAACAGTGGTGATCTGACAGTGTTAACAGTGGTGAGCTGACAGTGTTAACAGTGGTGATATGATAGTTAACAGTGGTGATCTGATAGAGTTAACAGTGGTGATCTGACAGTGTTAACAGTGGTGATCTGACAGTGTTAACAGTTGTGATCTAACAGTGTTAACAGTGGTGATCTGACAGTGTTAACAGTGGTGATCTGATAGAGTTAACAGTGGTGATCTGACGGTGTTAACAGTGGTGATCTGACAGTGTTAACATTGGTGACCTGACATTGTTAACAGTGGTGAACTGATAGAGTTAACAGTGGTGAACTGACAGTGTTAACAGTGGTGACCTGACAGTGTTAACAGTGGTGATCTAACAGTGTTAACAGTGGTGATCTGATAGAGTTAACAGTGGTGAACTGACAGTGTTAACAGTGGTGATCTGACAGTGTTAACAGTGGTGAACTGACAGTGTTAACAGTGGTGAACTGACAGTGTTAACAGTGGTGATCTAACAGTGTTAACAGTGGTGATCTGATAGAGTTAACAGTGGTGATCTGACAGTGTTAACAGTGGTGATCTAACAGTGTTAACAGTGGTGATCTAACAGTGTTAACAGTGGTGATCTGACAGTGTTAACAGTGGTGATCTGACAGTGTTAACAGTGGTGACCTGACAGTGTTAACAGTGGTGATCTGACAGTGTTAACAGTGGTGAACTGACAGTGTTAACAGTGGTGATCTGACAGTGTTAACAGTGGTGATCTGACAGTGTTAACAGTGGTGATCTGATAGTGTTAACAGTGGTGATCTGATAGAGTTAACAGTGGTGATCTGAGTGTTAACTGGTGTAGAGTGTTAGTTTACATGTGTGTACACTGGTAAACATCCTGCCTGGTTTACTGTTAGTTTCCCTAACAGCCTACTCACTGTAGCCTCTGGTTATATGACCCACACTAGTCCACTTAGTGGACCTTTTAGTTATATGACCCACACTTTCCAGTCTTACTGATCCATTCCTTTAACCTCCCTCACACTATGTGATGGCACATGTTCCACTCCATATAGATGGAGAGGGGATAGCATACACGTGTTAAACCACAACACACAGGTGTGTTAGAACAGGTGTGTTAGTGGTGGTGGTGGCATGAGGTAAGGCATGGTGTGTTTTCATGGGTTAATCCCGTAGGTGTGGAGTCTGTCCCCCCCCCTATTGTTCTGTGAGTGTACTCACCACCTATGTGTGGTTGCAGGGGTCGATTCATAGTTCCTGGCCCCGCCTCTTCGCTGATAAACACAAACAGGTTGGGTTGGTAACTATAAACAGTGTGTGTACTCACCTGTTTGTGGTTGCAGGGGTCGAGTCACAGCTGTAAACTTGGTTCTTGCCCGTAGCCCGGTCTCTGACCAGGCCTCCCGGTCAATCAGGGCCTGAATCAACCAGGT
Source organism: Cherax destructor (assembly GCA_009830355.1). Taxonomy (NCBI): domain Eukaryota; kingdom Metazoa; phylum Arthropoda; class Malacostraca; order Decapoda; family Parastacidae; genus Cherax; species Cherax destructor. The sequence goes on along the minus strand of WNWK01005053.1, from coordinate 125,088 downwards.
AGACGGAGTGGGAAATTCTCAGAGGTGGAGAGGCAGTGTGGGCAGCGCCAGGTCCTCTCACAGCTGTTTCTACATTATATAAACAAGAACTTTAATATTATTAAGACTGAGTGCTAATGTGTTATAAGTGTGTTTATCCTGTGTCTTACAAGTATTAAAATGTTGGTATAAACACAGCCAGTGTATCTCACATGGCATCCTGGGTATCAAGTGGACATAACCTAGACGGCCTCACATACCCCTGCCACATACCCACCATGAATTGGCATGCACCTTTTCTCTCTAAGATTCTTCTTTCTTCTCTTCCTCCTCAGACACCAATGCCAGAGATGTTTCTGATAAAGCTAAACCCTTAAGATTGTAAGTACCTGTGTGTGTGTGTGTGTGTCACTGGCACCCCAGGTGTTGTTGTCACGTGACATGCCAGCCAGCCCAGCCTAGGCCTACAGGCCTAGCTAATCCACATAATCCCTCTGAACACACACCAGCCCAGGGCATATTTCGGTAACATCTTCAGAAAGTCAACAAAAAAGTTTTAGCTGAAGTAAGACAATATTACTCTTAACTGATGTAATATTACTCTTAACTGATGTAATATTACTCTTAACTGATGTAATATTACTCTTAACTGATGTAATATTACTCTTAACTGATGTAATATTTTAACTGATGTAATATTACTCTTAACTGATGTAATATTACTCTTAACTGATGTAATATTACTCTTAACTGATGTAATATTACTTTAACTGATGTAATATTACTCTTAACTGATGTAATATTACTTTAACTGATGTAATATTACTCTTAACTGATGTAATATTACTCTTAACTGATGTAATATTACTCTTAACTGATGTAATATTACTTTAACTGATGTAATATTACTCTTAACTGATGTAATATTACTCTTAACTGATGTATATTACTCTTAACTGATGTAATATTACTCTTAACTGATGTAATATTACTCTTAACTGATGTAATATTACTTTAACTGATGTAATATTACTCTTAACTGATGTAATATTACTCTTAACTGATGTAATATTACTCTTAACTGATGTAATATTACTCTTAACTGATGTAATATTACTCTTAACTGATGTAATATTACTCTTAACTGATGTAATATTACTCTTAACTGATGTAATATTACTCTTAACTGATGTAATATTACTCTTAACTGATGTAATATTACTCTTAACTGATGTAATATTACTCTTAACTGATGTAATATTACTCTTAACTGATGTAATATTACTCTTAACTGATGTAATATTACTCTTAACTGATGTAATATTACTCTTAACTGACTAAATTAAGACGTAATATTACTCTTGACTGACTTAATTCATCTTAACTGACGTAATTCAGTCTTAACGGCTCTGGTGGTCTGGTGGCTAAAGCTCTCGCTTCACACGGCGAGGGCCTGGGTTCGATTCTCAGCCAGGGCAGAAACATTGGGCGTGTTTCTTTACACCTGTTGTCTATGTTCCCCATCAATAAAATGGGTACCTGGGTGTTGTGTGGGTCTTGAGAGAGATATATAGGAGGTCAAAGATACTCCTTGTTGGATGGTTACGGTATATTTACAGTAAGTGTAGGAGAGTCCAGCCACACCGTCTGTCTCGCTCGTAGGTCTAACGCTAGTGAGGGGGTACGCCTATGTGAGCCTATGCACATGCGCAGAGCCTCTGACGTCAGCGGGTATCGTGACGTCACACGAAAAGGGACCAGCTGTATAAGTGGGATGAATGCTGGATGCTGGTACACTACACAAGTGTACATATGATACTGATACGACATGGGTGTTAGTCGACTGGTGTGAGTCGCATCCTAAGACACTGACCTAATCTGCCCGAAATGCTCAGCATAACAAGGGACTTTCTATATAGTAGTATGTCACTGATGTCAGCTAGGCCTGTATACCATGTACATGTACTTGTAGTAAATAAAGATATAAGACGTCTCACTCGGGGGCGCTGACTCCCAGTAAGTGAGATAATATATTTTTTAGGGGTAACTATGAAACAATTTACACACGTACAAAAACGTCGAAGTGCGCCGGGATCTGAGAGCGTAACAGCCTTGAGAAAACGAAGGATTAGGCCACAGCTGGTGTGGTAGCCGCAGCTGGTGTGGTAGCCACAGTTGGTGAGGTGGCCACAGCTGGTGACACAGGTGGTGAGTGATAAACACAAGACATTAAAAAGGTAAGTACTACCTTTAAGGTTGAACTTCTCAAGAGTGTGTGATGAGAGTCATCCAAACCTCGACATTCCATAGTCCCCAGATTATGTTTAGGGGAAGTGCTAAACCCGTAAGGGTCATGCAACCAGATGCAAGAATGGGGAACAATCAGATTCACTCCAAGACAGAGGAGAGGTTCATTTCCTGGCACTCAGAAACACCTCACCAGACACAGTCTCTCCCACTTGCACAATCAGAAGCAGGTCACCAGACACAGTCTCTTCCACTTGCACAATCAGAAGCAGGTCACCAGACACAGTCTCTTCCACTTGCACAATCAGAAGCAGGTCACCAGACAGAGTCTCTCCCACTTGCACAATCAGAAGCAGGTCACCAGACACAGTCTCTCCCACTTGCACAATCAGAAGCAGGTCACCAGACACAGTCTCTCCCACTTGCACAATCAGAAGCAGGTCACCAGACACAGTCTCTCCCACTTGCACAATCAGAAGCAGGTCACCAGACACAGTCTCTCCCACTTGCACAATCAGAAGCAGGTCACCACACACAGTCTCTCCCACTTGCACAATCAGAAGCAGGTCACCAGACACAGTCTCTCCCACTTGCACAATCTCCCTAAACATCTCTATTCATCATAATACGAAATAAGTGAGACTTCACCTGTGACCAGTGACCTGTGACCTGCCCCTCAAGGCTCAGGTGTGGCACTTTTCAAGGCCTAGTAAGGGCCAGTAGGTGATTAGGACGTGCCTAGCATGGGCCAGTAGGTGACTAGGACCTGCCTAACATGGGTCAGTAGGTGACAAGGACCTGCCTAGCATGGGCCAGTAGGTGACTAGCATCTGCCTAGCATGGGCCAGAAGGTGACTAGGAGCTGCCTAGCTTGAGCCACCCACTACCTGGCTTTACCATACTAGCTAAAAGCCTACTGGTCTATACTAGCTAGAAGTCTACTGGTCTATACTAGCTAGAAGCCTACTGGTCCATACTAGCTAGAAGTCTAGTGGTCCATACTAGCTAAAAGGCTACTGGTTCATACTAGCTAGAAACCTACTGGTTCATACTAGCTAAAAGTCTACTGGTCCATACTAGCTAGAAGTCTACTGGTCTATACTAGCTAGAAGTCTACTGGTCCATATTAGCTAGAAGCCTACTGGCCCATACTAGCTAGAAGTCTACTGGCCCATACTAGCTAGAAGCCTACTGGTCCATACTAGCTAGAGGCCTACTGGTCCATACTAGCTAGAAGCCTACTGGTTCATACTAGCTAGAAGCCTACTGGTCCATACTAGCTAGAAGCCTACTGGTACATACCAGGTAGGAGTCTACTGGTCCACACTAGCTAGAAGCCTACTGGTCCATATTAGCTAGAAGCCTACTGGTCCATACTAGCCAGAAACCTACTGGTCCATACTAGCTAAAAGCCTACTGATCCATACTAGCTAGAAGCCTACTGGTTCATATTAGCTAGAAGCCTACTGGTTCATATTAGCTAGAATCCTACTGGTCCATACTAGGTAGAAGCCTACTGGTATATACTAGCTAGAAGCCTACTGGTCCATATTAGCTAGAAGCCTACTGGTCCATACCAGGCAGGAGTCTACTGGTCCATAGTAGCTAGAAGCCTACTGGTCCATACTAGCCATGCGCCTACTGGTATATACTAGCTAGAAGCCTACTGGTCCATACTAGCTAAAAGCCTACTGGTCCATACTAGCTTGAAACCTACTGGTCCATACTAGCTAGAAGCCTGCTGATCCATACTAGCTAGAAGCCTACTGGTTTATACTAGGCAGGAGCCTACTGATCCATAATAGGTAGAAGCCTACTGGTATATACTATCTTGAAGCCTTCTGGTCCATATTAGCTAGAAGCCTACTGGTCCATACCAGGCAGGAGTCTACTGGTCCATACTAGCTAGAAGCCTACTGGTCCATACTAGCTAGAAGCCTACTGGTCCATACTAGCTAGAAGCCTACTGGTCCATACTAGCTAGAAGTCTACTGGTCCATACTAGCTAGAAGCCTACTGGTTCATACTAGCTAGAAGCCTACTGGTCCATACTAGCTAGAAGCCTACTGGTCCATACTAGCTAGAAACCTACTGGTCCATACTAGCTAGAAGCCTACTGGTTCATGCTAGCTAGAAGCCTACTGGTCCATACTAGCTAGAAACCTACTGGTCCATACTAGCTACAAGCCTACTGATCTATACTAGCTAGAAGCCTATTGGTTTATACTAGACAGGAGCCTACTGGTCCATACTAGGTAGAAGCCTACTGTTATATACTAGCTAGAAGCCTACTGGTCCATATTAGCTAGAAGCCTACTGGTCCATATTAGCTAGAAGCCTACTGGTCCATACTAGCTAGAAGCCTACTGGTCCATACTAGCTAGAAGCCTACTGGTCCATACTAGCTAGAAGCCTACTGGTCCATACCATGCAGGAGCCTACAGGTCCGTACTGGCTAGAAGCCTACTGATCCATACTAGCCAGGAGTCTACTGGTCCATACTAGCCAGGAGCCTACTGGTCCATACTAGCCAGAAGTCTACTGGTCCATACTAGCTAGAAGAATACTGGTCCATACTAGCCAGGAGCCTACTGGTCCATATTAAGCAGAAGCCTACTGGTCCATACCAGGCAGTTCTTAAAATGGAACCACTCTCACCCATAATCTTATCTGTGCTTAGAACGTCTAATTCAAAGGCTTTTTGAATGTCTATTTAGCTGGCTGTTAAGCCAGTAGATGGGGAACATTTTGAAAGGAGGATGTGGTGGGTCGGGACGTATGTTCGTGTGTCGAAAAAAACAGAAGCCGGTTTACTTTTAGGGGGAGTTATCATTCATGCCCGGGGCTGTGTGTGTGAGTGAGTGGCACCCTTCGTGGGCACTACCCCACACCACACGATGATTGGTCACTGTGTCCCTCTGGGGCGGGGCCGAGGGTGTTCCTGTGTTGCTATTGGCTGGGTGGTTGCCTCTTTAGCCAGCCATATTGGAGGGATTTACATGAATGGTTGTGATAAGAGGTGCAATTGTGGCGAGGGTGTTGATATCTGCCGCTGTTGGGGCCATTGTGGAAGTAAAATTGCCTTTCTGTGTTGGGTTGAGTTGAAGGAAGGTGCCACAGGGAGGAGTGTGGCAGTGTTGTGTGGGGTGCCAGGGTGCCATACTGTCTGGTGACACCAGCAGCTTCAAGGAACAGCACTTCTTGCTACCAGTGGTTGACCGTTCCTTGCCTCGTTTGCGTCTCTCCCGCCTAGTCAATTCGTGAATCCTGCGTCTTCCAGTAATCACACATCTAGTTTCACTCAGCGTGACGTACAGAAGTCCCCGTGTGCCGTGTGAACTTCAAACCGTGTGCCATAAAGTGTTGAACAGTGATTTTTTTGAGTTATAGTTGAGGGGGCATCCTATGATCCACTCCCGCGTCAAGGAGGTTAACAATACTGGAGGCTTGAAGTATTGTTACGTTGACCAGTTCCTCTCGTCATGGTTCAGCGTGGTTGTGAGGTCATGCCAGGTCACATGCCGGGGCCAGGTCATCTACCATGTCACATGGTGGAGGTCAAATGCGAGTATTCCCCTCCTCCTTACACCCTGCCGCTACAGGGCGGTGCTACAGACACAGTAGCACCACCTCCCCCTCCGACATTTTCCTCTCTTATGGCCGACATGAGTCCTAGAAGTTCCTGTGGCGGCCACGACTCACAAACAACATCAGGAGAGGACGAACCACGGGGTCGCAAGAGACGCCTGGAGGAGGACACCGAGGAAGCAAGACTAGCGAAGGCGAGAAAGAAGACCCCACAAAGCTACGAAGAACTCCAGCAGGCGAGGGTGTTAGCGAACGTCAGGGAGAGACAGCGAACTCAGTCTCTGAACGAAGCCTTCACCTCCCTCAGGAAGATCATCCCCACGCTGCCCTCAGACAAACTCTCCAAGATACAGACGCTCAAGTTAGCAATACGATACATAGACTTCCTGTACCAGGTGCTGGACACTGACGCACATGACCAGAAACTCTCCTCTTCATGCACCTACGTTGCGCATGAGCGTCTCAGCTACGCATTCAACGTCTGGCGCATGGAAGGCGCCTGGGGAGGTCACCTATAATACAGGTAAGACTACAACACCTATGTCTAATTAACCTTTGCGTTGCTACAACTCTTAACAACTGATGCTGCCAAAAGTCTTACGAAACGAAATTTCACTTCAGTGACGTTTCGCTCTTATGTAGATCATGATAAAACTCAGGGCGAAACGTCTGTCTATACCTGTCTCTTTATTGCCTGCTGTTCCTGTGCTCCTACAAGTAATCAACTGTGGGTAGAAGCCTCGCACTGGGTGGCATCCCGGAAGGAAGGACCTACGGACCCCCTTCTTAACTAAGCCACCGGGGGCTTGGCTTTCTTGGCTTATCCAGGGTTATTAACCAATCCAAAAAATATAATCCAAGACTATCATCTTGCTGACTAAATATACGAGCAAAGTAATGCTGACAGCGATATCCTGGGGCTGACAACAGGATGCCGTCCTGTCAGGAGGGTATCCTGACGCTGACAACAGGATGCCGTCCTGTCAGGAGGGTATCCTGACGCTGACAACAGGATGCTGTACTGTCAGGAGGGTATCCTGGCGCTGACAACAGGATGCGGTCCTGTCAGGAGGGTATCCTGACGCAGGTAGCAGGATACCGTCCTGTCAAAAGAGTATCCTGATGCAGGCAATAGGATACCCTTCTGTTTCCTTCCAGGAGGGTATCCTATATCTTATACCCTCCTAACGCTGACAACAGGATCCCTTCTTGTCAAGAGGGTATCCTGATGCTCATAGCAGGACATCTATAGGAGGAAGCAGGAGCAAGATACTAGTCCATAGAGTCCAGTCTAGAGCCTACTAAGATGACTAGCTGGCTTATAGGCCTAGTCTAAACAAAATTGCCTCTTAGCTCACTTTTAGTGAACTGGGCTCACAACTCAAGGACCCGGGTTCAGTCCTCGGGCAGGTGGAGACGATTAGGCAAGGCTTCTTACAACTGATGTCCCTGTTCACCTGGCAGTAAGTAGGTACCTGGTTCCTAGTCACCTTACACCTGCTGTCACTGTTCACCTAGCAGTAAGTAGGTACCTGAGTGTTAGTCACCTTACACATGCTGTTACTGTTCACCTAGCAGTAAGTAGGTACCTGGTTCTTAGTCACCTTACACTTAATGTCACTGTTCACCTAGCAGTAAATAGGTACCTGGGTGTTAGTGGACTCCTGTAGGTGGCATTCTGGGGGGGGGGTAATGTACCTAAGATAGGGCTGAGATTTCAATTAACCTGAGGTTGGATAACAGCTCCTAACCTGTAAATCTCCTCTACTGTCCATCTTACAACCTTCTTACCTTTTACACTGACACATGAAATTGTAAATTGTAAATCGTGAACTGAACATTCATACTGCTGAAGGAGGTGTTGTAAATGCTGGCGGGTTGTGCTGTAAATCCCTCTGACAGCAAGGATTTGAGGGAGGATTAAGGGATTACTCTCAGAGGAACTTGTCCAAACAACGTAACAGCCATACAGGTTTAGCGTTGTTCCCTCACACACACACATATATTATATATATATATATATATATATATATATATATATATATATATACGTATATATATATATATATATATATATATATATACTATATATATAATATATATATATATATATATATATATATATATATATACTATATATATATATATATATATATATATATATATATATATATATATATATATATATATATATATATATATATATATATGTCGTGCCGAATAGGTAAAATTGGTCAATTAGCAAGAATTCATTTAAAATTAAGTCCTTTCTAAAATTTTCTCTTTTACGTTTAAAGATATATTTTTTTTCATTTATGTTAATGTAAAAATTAATAATTTTGTACCAAAAGCAACTTGAGAAAACTTACCTAACCTTATTATAACTAGCGCAATTTAATTTAGCCTAATCCAGCTAAATATATTTTAGATAATTTGACAATAATTTAATAATAAACAAACACAATGACATATTTTTTTCGTTAGGTTCAGAGTGATTTTTGCGAAATTATTGCATACACAAATTTTCGTTTGCCTTATTCGGCAAGACGAGCGTTGCTATTTAAGCCAAAATCATAAGTTTTACCTATATGGCACGATATATATATATATATATATATATATATATATATATATATATATATATATATATATATATATATATATATATATATATATATATTATATATATATTAATATATATATTATATATATATTATATATATATTATATATATATATATATATATATATATATATATATATATATATATATATATATATATATATATATATATATATATATATATATATATATATATATATATATAGGTATCTTTATTTGGTTTCGCCCTCCAGTGGCTTTATCAGTACAAGGAGATAATGTGATGACTGTAGAAATATATACAAGAGACGAGGTGGTCAGTCCCTGAGTCTTGGAGTCTTCAAGACTACGGTGATCTTCACCAACTCCAAGACTGAGGGACTGATTACCTCGTCTCTTGTATAGAGTTCTACAGTCTTCACCAGACATGTACAATGGTATACAATACACAAAATCTGAACTAATTCTGAGCAAAATTGTCATCAAAGATTTGTTAAGGTATACCATGAATTAAGGAAAGATTCTGGACTTCACCTTACGAAACAGGCAAAGCAAATGCGATAGTAATTATGGCCAAGGTAGATTACAGTGGGAAAATAATCATGATATTAGGAGACAGGGGAACTGACGTGTCTCTTAAATACTGTATGGAGAGGGATCCTGGACACGGAGGTTATTCCACAATCACTAAAAACAACGGATACAACCCCACTCCACAAAGGTGGCACTAAAGCAATGCCACTCTACGTGTAAGTACACTCAAGCACCGTAATTACTTGGGCTTTCTGAAGTTCCTTGACCTGTACTTATTGGAACGCAGGCGAGAAAGATAAGTGATAATATACACTTGGAAAATCCTAGTGGGTCTGGATGGAGATATATAATTTACCCCCTGGAGAATCCTAGAGGGACTAGTCCCAAATCTACACACGGAAATCACTCCCTACAAAAGCAAAAGACTCTGCAGGAGATGCAGTGTAAATCAGATCGCCACGAGTACACTAAGAGACAACACAATAAGTGTCGTAGGGGGTCACTTAAAATCTTCAGTGTTAATACTGAACTGTATTAGAGACTTATGCCACACTCTGCACTATTCCTTTCACCTGACTTGCTGTACAGGGGGCTGGGGTTATGAAATACAAGAGCACAGTTCTCCTAATACATATTATTATTATTATTATTATTATTATTATTATTATTATTATTATTAACTGTTGGCAATATAGACAGGTAGATAAGAAAGACATGTTTTATTTCCAAGTGGAAAATAATAATAAAATTATTTTTGTAAGCTAGTTACTTAAAACAATAGTCATCATAAGAGAGTGCACAAGTGAAAGACCTTGGAGTAATAATATTAGCTGAGCTTACTGTCAAAGACCACAGTAAGACCAAGATCACGACAGCCAGTAGAATGACAGGGTGGATAATGAGAACCTTCAAAACAAGGGAAATAATTCAAAACAAGGGAAATAATACCAATGGTGACACTTTTCAAATCGCTAGTGCTCTTTCACTTAAGAGTATTGTAGAGTGTTGACGGCCTCGTTCAGGGCATGAGAGATATCATAACTGGAACAGATACACAGATCATTTATGGCCCATAAATAAGTTTATTCAGGTACAGACACACATAAATATAGTCACATTCTCTTACATAGCAGCATATGTCTAGAGAACCCAGGATAACCCAAGAAAGTCAGACAGAGTGACTTATTTCCAGGTCCTTGTGATAAGTATTAATTATATTTAAAAGTTAAATACAGGTAAGTATCTTAACTATGTAAAAGCAATTACAATATAAGATATACCAAGGGAGAGGTAAAATTAGTTATTTTCATTCAAGAAATCTATCTCCTCTCTTTCTGTAGCTTATTCATGAGGGACATTTTGACTTTCTTCTTCACCTGGTTCATACTATGACAGACTTTGACAAGTGCAGGCAGTCTATTCCACTTTTTTATTGCTGTACAGAAAAATGTCTTTGAAGCCTGACCACTGACTCTAGGTACTATAAAGTTGTTCTCCCTTCCCCTAGTTCTATAATTGCTTTGGTTCTCGACCTTAACAAAATTGGCAGTAAGATATTCTGGACACTGGCTGTGAGCAATTTTATAAACGTGATTTAAGTTTAGCTGTTTCAGTCTGTCTTCAACATTCAGCATATCCAGTTGTTGTAATTCATCCTGGCACACATGCTCTCTTGGACTCACCTTCAGGATGAATCTTACCATTTTGTTCTGGCTGATGTGTAGCTTATCTTTCAGTGTTTTTGTTAAGGCAGAGTACCATTAAGAGTAAGAGTAAGACATTGTATAAGGGCAAGACATAGGGTCCTGCGAGCCTCAGTTGGTAGACATTGTGCTTGTCTGTAGAGGAACTTCAGTCTGACATTCCCTATTAGTTCTCCTGACATGCTTGGGTCGAAGGGGATTCCCAGATATTTCACTGAATTTACTGTAATAATGAGTTCCCCATTACACTGGACATTAAAATTATTTACCCTTTTCAATTTATGTTTCATGCCAAAGAGTATGACTTCCGTTATCCCGAGGTGTAACGATAATTTGTTGTCTATCAACCATTTGCTACAGAACCAATAAAGCATTTAAACTACTAGGAATGCCCTAAAGTGCTATATGTGTACTCACTGGAGCGGAGGAGACAGAGATACATGATAATATATACCTGGAAGGTGATGGAGGGACTGGACCCATACCTTCACACTGCCATAACAACATGCTGGAGTGAGAGATAGGGAAGTGCAAAATTAACCCAGTGAAAAGCAAGGGTGCGGTGGACACAATAAGAGAATATTGTATCAACATCCTCCAGATACCACCTAGTATCCACCAGCAAGACTCAACATCCCCTAGGTACCACCTAGTATCCACCAGCAAGACTCATCATCACCTAGGTACAACCTAGTATCCACCAGCAAGACTCAATATCCCCTAGGTACCACCTAGTATCCACCAGCAAGACTCAACATCCCCTAGGTACCACCTAGTATCCACCAGTAAGACTCAACATCCTCCAGGTACCTCCTAGTATCCACCAGCAAGACTCAACATCCTCCAGGTACCTCCTAGTATCCACCAGCAAGACTCAACATCCTCCAGGTACCTCCTAGTATCCACCAGCAAGCCTCAACACCCCCTAGTCTCCATCACGAAGCCTCAACATCCTCCAGGTACTCCTAGTATCCACCAGGAAGTCTCAACATCCTCCAGGTACCTCTTAGTATCCACAGGAAGCCTCAACACCCCCTAGTCTCCATCACGAAGCCTCAACACCCTCCAGGTACCTCCTAGTATCCACCAGGAAGCCTCAACATCCTCCAGGTACCTCCTAGCCACTACTCAGGAAGCGTCAACGCCCAGGGAAGACAACTTCCACAGGAATAAGTAAGTTCTGGTAAAGACGAAGACGAGAAGAGTGTATAATTGCAAGTAACCTGACCCACTCAGAGGGGAGCAAGGGCCTTGAGACATGGGAATGGTGCCATGCTGGGGAAGACTGCCACCAACCATGGCTGAGAAGGGGTGCCACCAGCCTGTAGACACCCTGTCCAACCAGACTGTTGCTGCTACACGCGAGAAATTTACTAAAATCGTGACTGAAAAGGAGAAAGAGTGGGAGCAAACGCTTGTGGCGCATGAAGTGTGTTTACATACGAACGTGTTGTAGCTCACGAAGAATAGAATAGGATGGATTCTTGGCTTTGAATTGATATAACAGGATGGATTCTGGGTTTCAAGTAATATAATAGGATGGATTCTCGAGTTTGAAGTCTATCTACTACACGAGGGTCAAGTTTTACTCTACACAGAGCTTTATAGTGATATAACGGTCTTATTTACAATATATCTAACACAATCGCGAAAGATTAAAACACGTGTGCAACAGCTGGGTGTCTTTATTGATGAAACGTTTCACCTACACAGTAGGCTTCTTCAGTCAGACACAGGCAGCAGGTGTAGTAGTGAAATGAAGATGATGTAATCAGTCCATCAACATTGGAGAAATAGTATTTGAGGTGGTCAGTCCCTCAGCCTAGAGAAGAGTTCAGCTACATGGTCTGGAACTGTAATGTTCCAGAGTTGAACTTAATAGGTTGGAACAATACTGCTTCAGAGTTGAGCTCCATGGTCTGGAACAATATTGTTCCAGACCATGGAACTCTTTTCCAGGCTGAGGGACTGACCACCTCAACACTACGTCTTCAAGGCTGATGGACTGATTACATCGTCTTTACATCTCTACTGTTTCTGCTGCCTCTGTACTCGACTGAAGAAGCCTGCTGTGTAGGCGAAACGTTTCCAGAATAAAGATACCTAACTGTGTCTTATTTATCAACTGGTCGGTATTGTATACCGTTATCAGCAACAGCCTAATTGGTCAGGGAAGACCAAGACGGTCTGACACAGGAGGAAAACTCTAGATAGGCAGGGAGCCAGGGAGCCAGGGAGCCAGGGAGGCAGGGAGCCAGAGAGCCAGGGAGCCAGGGAGCCAGGCAGGTAGCCAGGCAGGGAGCAAAAGAGGCGGGCAGGAAGTCAGGCAGGTAGCCAGGCAGGGAGCAAGGGAGGCGGGCAGGAAGCCAGGCAGGTAGCCAGGCAGGGAGCAAGGGAGGCGGGCAGGAAGTCAGGCAGAGCAAGGCGAGAAAGCCAGGCAGGAGCCAGGCAGAGCAAGGAGGGCAGGAAGCCAGGCAGGTAGAGGCAGGAGGGAGCAAGGGAGAGAGGGGCAGGAAGCGGCAGAAGCAGGCAGAGCCAGGCAGGCAGGAGGCAGAAGCAGGCGGGAGAAGGGAGCGGAAGAGAAGCAGGCAGGTAGCCAGGCAGGGAGCAAGGAGGCGGGCAGGAAGCCAGGCAGGGCAGAAGCAGGTATGCGGAGCAAGGAGGGGGCAGACCAGGCAGGAAGCCAGGCAGGAGCCAGGGGCAGGAGCCAGGAGCCAGGCGGAGCAAGGAAGCTCAGGCAGGTAGCCAGGCAGGAGCAAGGAGGCGGAGAAGCAGGCAGGTGCCAGGCAGGAGCAAGGCTGCAGGAGGCAGGTAGCCAGGCAGGGGAGCAAGGAGGGGAGGACAGGCAGGAGAAGGAGCGGCAGGAAGCAGGCAGGTAGCCAGGCAGGGAGCAAGGAGGGGAGCAGGACCGTGCATAGTCAGGCAGGTAGAGCAGGATCAGGCAAGCAGAGGCAGGAAGCCAGAGGTTGCAGGCAGGAGAGCAAGGAGGCAGGAGCAGGCAGACAGGAGGAGCCAAGGGCAGAAGCAGCAGGCAGCAGGCAGGAGCAAGGAGGAGGCCAGGCAGGAGCCAGGCAGGAGCAGGAGGCGGGCAGGAAGCCAGGCAGGTAGCAGGCAGGAGCAAGGGAGGGGCAGGAAGCCAGGCAGGTAGCAGGCAGGAGCAAGGAGGCGGGCAGGAAGCAGGCAGGTAGCCAGGCAGGGAGCAGGAGGCGGGCAGGAAGCAGGCAGGTAGCCAGGCAGGGAGCAAGGGAGGCGGGCAGGAAGTCAGGCAGGTAGCCAGGCAGGGAGCAAGGGAGGCGGGCAGGAAGTCAGGCAGGTAGCCAGGCAGGGAGCAAGGGAGGCGGGCAGGAAGCCAGGCAGGTAGCCACAGGAGCAAGGAGGCAGAGAGAGCCACAGGACAAGGAGGCGGCAGGAGCAGGAGGAGCCAGAAGGAGCAAGGAGGAGGAAGCAGAGGCCAGGCAGGAGCAAGGAGGTGGCAGGAACCAGGCGAAGAAGCAAGGAGGCGGGCAGGAAGCCAGGCAGGAGCAAGGGAGGCGGGCAGGAAGCAGGCAGGAGCAGGCAAGAGCAGGAGGCGGGAAGAAGCAGGAGGTAGCCGGCAGGAGCAAGGGAGGGAGGAGCAGGCAGGAGCCAGGCAGGAGCAGGGAGGGAGAGGAGCGGCAGGAGCCAGGCAGGGAGCAAGGGAGGCGGGCAGGAAGTCAGGCAGGTAGCCAGGCAGGGAGCAAGGGAGGCGGGCAGGAAGCCAGGCAGGTAGCCAGGCAGGGAGCAAGGGAGGCGGGCAGGAAGCCAGGCAGGTAGCCAGGCAGGGAGCAAGGGAGGCGGGCAGGAAGTCAGGCAGGGAGCCAGGCAGGGAGCAAGGGAGGCGGGCAGGAAGCCAGGCAGGTAGCCAGGCAGGGAGGCAGTCAGGCAGGGAGGAAGGGAGGCGGGCAGGAAGTCAGGCAGGAAGGAAGGGAGCCAGTGAGGCGGGCAGGGAGCAAGAGCCAGGCAGGCGGGCAGGGAACCAGTGAGGCGGGCAGGAAGCCAGGCAAGAAGGCAGACAGGGAGCCAGGGAGGCGGGCAGGGAGCAAGAGAGCCAGGGAGGCGGGCAGGAAGCAAGAGAGCCAGGGAGGCGGGCAGGGAGCAAGAGAGCCAGGGAGGCGGGCAGGGAGCAAGAGCCAGGCAGGCGGGCAGAAATCCAGGCAGGTAGCCAGACAGACAGGCAGACAAACAGACAGTCATACAGGGGGCCACGCAGCCAGGCAGGCATGCAGTCAGACAGGCAGGCATGCAGGGAGCCACGCAGGCAGACAGGCAGACAGGCAGGGAGCCACGCAGGCAGACAGTCAGGCAGGCACAGGCAGACAGACAGGCAGGCAGGCAGGCATACAGGCAGACAGGCAGGCAGGTAGGCAGTCATACAGACAGACAGGCAGACAGACAGGCAGACAGACAGGCAGGCAGGC
>WNWK01005053.1:57500-107500 GCA_009830355.1 Cherax destructor | reverse complement strand
GCCGCGGGAGCGCTCACTCCCGGAATACCCTCCAGGTATATTCCAGGTACCAGATAGATACCGGTTCCTCCACCTCTCACACTGGTTCCCCTCCCCTCACACTGGTTCCCCTCCCCTCACACTGGTTCCCTTTCCCTCACACTGGTTCCCCTCCCCTCACACTGGTTCCCTTTCCCTCACACTGGTTCCCTTTCCCTCACACTGGTTCCCCTCCCCTCACACTGGTTCCCCTCCCCTCACACTGGTTCCCCTCCCCTCACACTGGTTCCCTTTCCCTCACACTGATTCCCCTTCCCTCACACTGGTTCCCCTCCCTCACACTGGTTCCCTTTCCCTCACACTGGTTCCCCTCCCCTCACACTGGTTCCCTTTCCCTCACACTGGTTCCCTTCCCCTCACACTGGTTCCCTTTCCCTCACACTGGTTCCCCTCCCCTACAGTTGAAAAACTGCAACATATCAACACTCCTCCTTTAGAGCGCAGACACTGTACTTCCCACCTCCAGGACTCAAGTCCGGCTAACCGTTACTGAATCATCGAAATATACAATATAATCATATTTTAGCAAGTTTTTCTATATTTCTAACATTTCACATATTTTTAAAAATTACACGAAAGGCCAATTAAAATCAATATTTTTATTAAATATTTCGACCCTCACACTGGTTCCCTTTCCCTCACACTGATTCCCCTTCCCTCACACTGATTCCCCTTCCCTCACACTGGTTCCCTTCTCCTCCCATCCCCTCCCCTCACACTGGTTCCCTTTCCCTCACACTGATTCCCCTTCCCTCACACTGATTCCCCTTCCCTCACACTGGTTCCCTTCTCCTCCCATCCCCTTCCTTCACACTGGTTCCCTCCCTCCCTCCCTCACACTGGTTCCCCTCCCTCCCCTCACACTGGTTCCCTTCTCCTCCCATCCCTTCCTTCACACTGGTTCCCCTTCCTTCAAACTGATTCCCTCCACTCCCCTCACACTGGTTCCCCTCCCTCCCCTCACACTGGTTCCCTCTCCCTCCCTCCCCTCACACTGGTTCCCCTTCCCTCCCCTCACACTTAATGAAAGAATATCTTGCTCTGTGTAAAGCTCTAACATTCAGTTCTACACAGTGTAAAGTTCTAATATTCAGTTATACACAGTGTAAAGCTCTAACATTCAGTTCTACGCAGTGTAAAGCTCTAACATTGTTCTACACAGGGTAAAGCTCTAATATTCAGTTCTACAGTGTAAAGCTCTAATATTCAGTTCTACGCAGTGTAAAGCTCTAACATTCAGTTATACAGTGCAAAGCTCTAATATTGTTATTCGCAGTGTAAAGCTCTAATATTCAGTTCTACAGTGTAAAGCTCTAACATTCAGTTCTACGCAGTGTAAAGCTCTAACATTCAGTTCTACACAGTGTAAAGCTCTAACATTCAGTTATACACAGTGTAAAGCTCTAACATTCAGTTCTACGCAGTGTAAAGCTCTAACATTGTTCTACACAGGGTAAAGCTCTAATATTCAGTTCTACAGTGTAAAGCTCTAATATTCAGTTCTAAACAGTGTAAAGCTCTAACATTCAGTTCTACAGTGTAAAGCTCTAACATTCAGTTCAACACAAAGCTCTAATATTAAGTTCTACACAGTGTAAAGCTCTAATATTCAGTTCTACAGTGTAAAGCTCTAACATTCAGTTCTACAGTGTAAAGCTCTAACATTCAGTTTTACGCAGTGTAAAGCTCTAACATTCAGTTCTACAGTGTAAAGCTCTAACATTCAGTTCTACAGTGTAAAGCTCTAAAATTCAGTTCTACCAGTGTAAAGCTCTAACTATTACAGCTCTAATTCAGTTCTACCAGTGTAAAGCTCTAAATTCAGTTTACAGTGTAAAGCTCAACATTCAGTTGTACACAGTGTAAAGCTCTAACATTCAGTTGATACAGTGTAAAGCTCTAACATTCAGTTTAAATGTAAAGCTCTAACATTCAGTTCACAGTGTAAAGCTCTAATATTCAGTTTACAGTGTAAAGCTCTAAATTCAGTTTACACAGTGAAGCTCTAAATTCAGTTTACAGTGTAAAGCTCTAACATTCAGTTCTACACAGTGTAAAGCTCTAACATTCAGTTTACCAGTGTAAAGCTCTAAATTCAGTTCGTAGTATTCGTCTACAGTGTAAAGCTCTAACATTCAGTTGTACACAGTGTAAAGCTCTAACATTCAGTTGTACACAGTGTAAAGCTCTAACATTCAGTTCAGTGTAAGTCTAACATTCAGTTTAGTGTAAAGCTCTAACATTCAGTTGTACACAGTGTAAAGCTCTAATATTCAGTTCTAGCAGTGTAAGCTCTAACATTCAGTTTACAGTGTAAAGCTCTAACATTCAGTTCTACCAGTGTAAAGCTCTAACATTCAGTTTGTGTAAAGCTCACATTTGTAAGTGAAAAGCTCTAACATTCAGTTCTACACAGTGTAAAGCTCTAACATTCAGTTCCAGTGTAAAGCTCTAACATTCAGTTGTACACAGTGTAAAGCTCTAACATTCAGTTCTACGCAGTGTAAAGCTCTAATATTCAGTTGTACACAGTGTAAAGCTCTAATATTCAGTTCTACACAGTGTAAAGCTCTAACATTCAGTTCTACGCAGTGTAAAGCTCTAACATTCAGTTGTACAGTGTAAAGCTCTAACATTCAGTTGTACACAGTGTAAAGCTCTAACATTCAGTTCTACACAGTGTAAAGCTCTAACATTCAGTTGTACACAGTGTAAAGCTCTAACATTCAGTTTACCAGTGTAAAGCTCTAAATTCAGTTCTACAGTGTAAAGCTCTAACATTCAGTTGTACATGTAAAGCTCTAATCATTCAGTTCTACAGCAGTGTAAAGCTCTAACATTCAGTTCTACCAGTGTAAAGCTCTAATATTCAGTTCTACCAGTGTAAAGCTCTAAATTCAGTTACACAGTGTAAAGCTCTAACATTCAGTTGTACAGTGTAAAGCTCTAATATTCAGTTCTACCAGTGTAAAGCTCTAATCATTCAGTTGTACCAGTGTAAAGCTCTAATATTCAGTTGTACCAGTGTAAAGCTCTAATATTCAGTTGTACACAGTGTAAAGCTCTAATATTCAGTTGTACACAGTGTAAAGCTCTAATATTCAGTTCTACGCAGTGTAAAGCTCTAATATTCAGTTCTACGCAGTGTAAAGCTCTAACATTCAGTTGTACACAGTGTAAAGCTCTAACATTCAGTTGTACCAGTGTAAAGCTCTAACATTCAGTTCTACCAGTGTAAAGCTCTAAATTCAGTTCTAGCAGTGTAAAGCTCTAATATTCAGTTCTACGCAGTGTAAAGCTCTAATATTCAGTTGTACACAGTGTAAAGCTCTAATATTCAGTTGTACACAGTGTAAAGCTCTAATATTCAGTTCTACAGTGTAAAGCTCTAATATTCAGTTCTACGCAGTGTAAAGCTCTAATATTCAGTTCTACGCAGTGTAAAGCTCTAATATTCAGTTTACGCAGTGTAAAGCTCTAATATTCAGTTTACCAGTGTAAAGCTCTAATATTCAGTTCTGCAGTGTAAAGCTCTAATATTCAGTTACAGCAGTGTAAAGCTCTAATATTCAGTTCTACGCAGTGTAAAGCTCTAATATTCAGTTCTACCAGTGTAAAGCTCTAATATTCAGTTCTACGCAGTGTAAAGCTCTAATATTCAGTTTACGCAGTGTAAAGCTCTAATATTCAGTTCTACGCAGTGTAAAGCTCTAATATTCAGTTCTACGCAGTGTAAAGCTCTAATATTCAGTTTCAGTGTAAAGCTCTAACATTCAGTTGTACCAGTGTAAAGCTCTAATTCAGTTTAGCAGTGTAAAGCTCTAAATTAGTTCTACAGGTAAAGCTCTAATATTCAGTTCTACCAGTGTAAAGCTCTAATATTCAGTTCTACGCAGTGTAAAGCTCTAACATTCAGTTGTACCAGTGTAAAGCTCTAATATTCAGTTCTACGCAGTGTAAAGCTCTAATATTCAGTTGTACACAGTGTAAAGCACTCCTAATATTCAGTTCTACGCAGTGTAAAGCTCTAATATTCAGTTCTACACAGTGTAAAGCTCTAATATTCAGTTCTACGCAGTGTAAAGCTCTAACATTCAGTTCTACACAGTGTAAAGCTCTAATATTCAGTTCTACGCAGTGTAAAGCTCTAATATTCAGTTCTACGCAGTGTAAAGCTCTAATATTCAGTTCTACGCAGTGTAAAGCTCTAATATTCAGTTCTACGCAGTGTAAAGCTCTAATATTCAGTTCTACGCAGTGTAAAGCTCTAATATTCAGTTCTACACAGTGTAAGCTCTAATATTCAGTTCTACGCAGTGTAAAGCTCTAATATTCAGTTCTACGCAGTGTAAAGCTCTAATATTCAGTTCATCGCAGTGTAAAGCTCTAATATTCAGTTCTACGCAGTGTAAAGCTCTAATATTCAGTTCTACACAGTGTAAAGCTCTAATATTCAGTTCTACGCAGTGTAAAGCTCTAATATTCAGTTCTACGCAGTGTAAAGCTCTAATATTCAGTTCTACGCAGTGTAAAGCTCTAATATTCAGTTCTACGCAGTGTAAAGCTCTAATATTCAGTTCTACACAGTGTAAAGCTCTAACATTCAGTTCTAGTGTAAAGCTCTAATATTCAGTTCTACGCAGTGTAAAGCTCTAATATTCAGTTCTACACAGTGTAAAGCTCTAATATTCAGTTCTACGCAGTGTAAAGCTCTAATATTCAGTTCTACACAGTGTAAAGCTCTAATATTCAGTTCTACACAGTGTAAAGCTCTAATATTCAGTTCTACGCAGTGTAAAGCTCTAATATTCAGTTTACCGTGTAAGCTTAAATAGTCTGCTTGCTAATATTCAGTTCTACCAGTGTAAAGCTCTAATATTCAGTTCTACCAGTGTAAAGCTCTAAATTCAGTTCTACGCAGTGTAAGCTCTAATATTCAGTTCGTACCTTGGAAGTCAATTAGTTAAGTGTAAAGCTCTAATATTCAGTTCTACGTGTAATCAGTTCTCTAACTATTCAGTTCTACAGTGTAAGCTCTAATATTCAGTTCTACGAGTGTAAAGCTCTAAATTCAGTTCTACCAGTGTAAAGCTCTAATATTCAGTTCTACAGTGTAAAGCTCTAATATTCAGTTCTACGCAGTGTAAAGCTCTAATATTCAGTTCTAGAGTGTAAAGCTCTAATATTCAGTTCTACCAGTTCATTGTGTAAAGCTCTAATCATTCAGTTCTACTCAGTGTAAAGCTCTAATATTCAGTTCTACCAGTGGCTAATATCGCTAGTGTAAAGCTCTAATATTCAGTTCTCATGTAGCTAATATTCATTCTCAGTGTAAAGCTCTAATATTCAGTTTAGCATGTGTTAAAGCTCTAATATTGCAGTGTTTACATTCTGGCAAACCTGAATTCAGTTTAAGTTAACTTGTCTTTCATTCTTGCTACCTGGTGTCTGTTTATTAGTTCTTCTGTGTTAGTCTTGCAATTCATGTTTAGTTAAGTGGTCTTTGTTGCGTGTTTCATTCTTGGCATACCTGGATGTCATGGTTTAGTTAATGTGGTCTTTGTTGCGTGTTTCATTCTTGGCATACCTGGATGTCATGGTTTAGTTAATGTGGTCTTTGTTGCGTGTTTCATTCTTGGCATACCTGGGTGCCATGGTTTAGTTAATGTGGTCTTTGTTGCGTGTTTCATTCTTGGCATACCTGGGTGCCATGGTTTAGTTAAGATGGTCTTTGTAGCGTGTTTCATTCTTGGCATACCTGGGTGCCATGGTTTAGTTAATGTGGTCTTTGTAGCGTGTTTCATTCTTGGCATACCTGGGTGCCATGGTTTAGTTAAGGTGGTCTTTGTAGCGTGTTTCATTCTGGGCATACCTGGGTGTCATGGTTTAGTTAAGGTGGTCTGTGTAGCGTGTTTCATTCTGGGCATACCTGGGTGCCATGGTTTAGTTAATGTGGTCTTTGTAGCGTGTGTTTCATTCTGGGCATACCTGGGTGTCATGGTTTAGTTAAGGTGGTCTTTGTAGCGTGTTTCATTCTTGGCATACCTAGGTGTCATGGTTTAGTTAAGGTGGTCTTTGTAGCGTGTTTCATTCTTGGCATACCTGGGTGTCATGGTTTAGTTAATGTGGTCTTTGTAGCGTGTGTTTCATTCTTGGCATACCTGGGTGTCATGGTTTAGTTAAGGTGGTCTTTGTAGCGTGTGTTTCATTCTTGGCATACCTGGGTGTCATGGTTTAGTTAAGGTGGTCTTTGTAGCGTGTTTCATTCTGGGCATACCTGGGTGTCATGGTTTAGTTAAGGTGGTCTTTGTTGCGTGTGTTTCATTCTTGGCATACCTGGGTGTCATGGTTTAGTTAAGGTGGTCTTTGTAGCGTGTGTTTCATTCTTGGCATACCAGGGTGCCATGGTTTAGTTAAGGTGGTCTTTGTAGCGTGTGTTTCATTCTTGGCATACCTGGGTGTCATGGTTTAGTTAAGGTGGTCTTTGTAGCGTGTGTTTCATTCTTGGCATACCTGGGTGTCATGGTTTAGTTAAGGTGGTCTTTGTAGCGTGTGTTTCATTCTTGGCATACCTGGGTGTCATTGTTTAGTTAAGGTGGTCTTTGTAGTGTGTGTTTCATTCTTGGCATACCTGGGTGTCATGGTTTAGTTAAGGTGGTCTTTGTAGCGTGTTTCATTCTTGGCATACCTGGGTGTCATGGTTTAGTTAAGGTGGTCTTTGTAGCGTGTTTCATTCTTGGCATACCTGGGTGTCATTGTTTAGTTAAGGTGGTCTTTGTAGCGTGTGTTTCATTCTTGGCATACCGGGTGTCATTGTTTAGTTAAGGTGGTCTTTGTAGCGTGTGTTTCATTCTTGGCATAACCGGGTGTCATTGTTTAGTTAAGGTGGTCTTTGTAGCGTGTGTTTCATTCTTGGCATACCTGGGTGTCATTGTTTAGTTAAGGTGGTCTTTGTAGCGTGTGTTTCATTCTTGGCATACCTGGGTGTCATTGTTTAGTTAAGGTGGTCTTTGTAGCGTGTGTTTCATTCTGGGCATACCTGGGTGTCATTGTTTAGTTAAGGTGGTCTTTGTAGCTTGTTTCATTCTGGGCATACCTGGGTGTCATGGTTTAGTTAAGGTGGTCTTTGTAGCATGTGTTTCATTCTTGGCATACCTGGGTGTCATGGTTTAGTTAAGGTGGTCTTTGTAGCGTGTGTTTCATTCCGGGCATACCTGGGTGCCATGGTTTAGTTAATGTGGTCTTTGTAGCGTGTGTTTCATTCCGGGCATACCTGGGTGCCATGGTTTAGTTAAGGTGGTCTTTGTAGCGTGTGTTTCATTCCGGGCATACGTGGGTGCCATGGTTTAGTTAAGGTGGTCTTTGTAGCGTGTGTTTCATTCCGGGCATACCTGGGTGCCATGGTTTAGTTAAGGTGGTCTTTGTAGCGTGTGTTTCATTCCGGGCATACCTGGGTGCCATGGTTTAGTTAATGTGGTCTTTGTAGCGTGTGTTTCATTCCGGGCATACCTGGGTGCCATGGTTTAGTTAAGGTGGTCTTTGTAGCGTGTGTTTCATTCCGGGCATACGTGGGTGCCATGGTTTAGTTAAGGTGGTCTTTGTAGCGTGTGTTTCATTCCGGGCATACCTGGGTGCCATGGTTTAGTTAAGGTGGTCTTTGTAGCGTGTGTTTCATTCCGGGCATACCTGGGTGCCATGGTTTAGTTAAGGTGGTCTTTGTAGCGTGTGTTTCATTCCGGGCATACCTGGGTGCCATGGTTTAGTTAAGGTGGTCTTTGTAGCGTGTGTTTCATTCCGGGCATACCTGGGTGCCATGGTTTAGTTAAGGTGGTCTTTGTAGCGTGTGTTTCATTCCGGGCATACCTGGGTGCCATGGTTTAGTTAAGGTGGTCTTTGTAGCGTGTGTTTCATTCCGGGCATACCTGGGTGCCATGGTTTAGTTAAGGTGGTCTTTGTAGCGTGTGTTTCATTCCGGGCATACCTGGGTGCCATGGTTTAGTTAAGGTGGTCTTTGTAGCGTGTGTTTCATTCCGGGCATACCTGGGTGCCATGGATTATCAGTACTCTTCCTTCTTCCCCTCAGTTACTACCTGCTTGTTGACTGTCATACTGCGTCCCCTGTAATCACCTAGATGTGGTTGCAAGGGTCGATTTACAGCTCCTGGCCCCGCCTCTTCACTGATTGCTACTAGGTCCAATCTCTCCCTGCTCCGTGAGCTTTATTGTACCTCTTCTTAAAGCTATGTATGGATCCTGCCTCCACTACATCACTTCCCAAACTATTCCACTTCCTGACAACTCTGTGATTGAAGAAATGCTTCCTAACAGCCCTGTGATTCAGTTGAGTCTTCAACTTTTAATTGTGACCCCTTGTTGCTGTGTCCCATCTCTGGAACATCCTGTCTGTCCACCTTGTCGATTCCTCTCAGTATTTTATGTTATCATATCCTCCCTATCCGTTCTGCCCTCCAGTGTCGTTAGGTCGACTTCTCTTAGCCTCTCCTCGTAGGACATACCTCTTAACTCCGGGACTAGTCTTGTTGTAAACCTTTGCACTTTCTTTTCTTGACTTGCTTGATCAGGTGTGGGTTCCATACTGGTGCTGCATACTCAAGTATGGGCCTGAAGTACACGGTGTACAGTGTCTTGAACAATTCCTTACTGAGGTATCGGAACGCTATTCTTAGGTTTTCCAGGCGCCCATATGCTGCAGCAGTTATTGGGTTGATGTGCACCTCAGATGTGCTCGGTATTACACCCACCCCAAGTCCTTTTCCTTGAGTGAGGTTTGCAGTCTTTGGCCCCCTATCCTGTACTCTGTCTGGGGTCTTCTCTGACCTTCCCCAATCTTCATGACTTTGCACTTGGTGGGGTTAAACTCCAGGAGCCAGCTGGACCAGGCTTGCAGCCTGTCCAGATCCCTTTATAGTCCTACCTGATCCTCATCCACTTGAATTCTCCGCATTAGCTCCACATAGTCTGCAAACAGTGACACCTCTGAATCTATCCCTTCCTTCATGCCATTCACATATACAAGAAACAGCACCGGCCCTTGGACTGACCCTTGAGGAACTCCATGTGTACTCACCTAGTTGTGTTTGCAGGGGTCGAGTCATAGCTCCTGGCCCCGCCTCTTCACTGGCCGCTACTGGGTCAATCTCCCTGCGCCATGAGCTTTATCATGCCTCTTCTTAAAGCTATGTGTGTGTGTGTGTGTGTGTGTGTGTTAGTTACCATTATGTCCTAGGCACATGTCGATTAGACACTAGGCCTGTTGTGTGTATGTGTGTGTGGGTGTGTGTGTGCATGTGTAACATTTGTGAAGGGATTTAAGGAAACCAGTCAGCCGGACTTGAGTCCTGGAGGTGGGAAGCACAGTAGTGCTTGCACTCTGAAGGAGGGGAGGGGATATTTGCAGTTTTGAGTTTTGAACGGTAGTATCAGCATGCCCCTTGTAAGACACTGATGGACTGAATGATGGTGATTTTTTTTTTTTTTTTTTTTGGGGGGGGGGTCACCCTACCTCTGTGGGAAACGACATGTGTGTTAAAAAAACAATAAATCTAAGCAGCATTAAATCTGATCTCACTTGTGTGTGTGTGTGTGTGTGTGTGTGTGTGTGTGTGTGTATGTGTGTGTGACGAGGCAGATCTCGTACAGCAGTTTACCTGATGATCTCACTGATGTCTTTCCCAGCATCTAACATACATGCATTGTGTGTGTGCGTGTGTGTGTGTGTGTATGTGTGTTTGTGTGTGTGTGTGTGTGTGTGTGCGTGCGTGCGTGTGTACTCACCTATATGTGCTTGTGTGTTTGTGTGTGTGTGTGTGTACTCACCTAATTGTGGTTGCAGGGGTCGATACTTAGCTCCTGGCCCCGCCTCTTCACTGACCGCTACTAGGTCCTCTCTCCCTGCTCCATGAGCTTTATCATACCTCGTCTTAAAACTATGTATGGTTCCTGCCTCCACTACATCACTTGCTAGACTATTCCACTTCCTGACTACTCTATGGCTGAAGAAATACTTCCTAACGTCCCTTTGACTCATCTGAGTCTTCAACTTCCAATTGTGACTCCTTGTTTCTGTGTCCCCTCTATGGAACATTCTGTCTCTCCACCTTATCTATTCCACGCAGTATTTTGTATGTCGTTATCATGTCTCCCCTAACCCTCCTGTCCTCCAGTGTTGTCAGGCGGATTTCCCTTAACCTTTCTTCATAGGACATTCCCCTTTGCTCCGGTACTAACCTTGTTGCAAACCTTTGCACTTTCTCTAATTTATTGACGTGCTTGACCAGGTGTGAGTTCCAAACTGGTGCTGCATACTCCAATATGGGCCTGATGTACACAGTGTACAGTGTCTTGAACGATTCCTTACTAAGGTATCGGAATGCTATTCTCAGGTTTGCAGGCGCCCATATGCTGCAGCAGTTATCTGGTTGATGTGTGCTTCCGGAGACGTGCTCGGTGTTATACTCACCTCAAGATCTTTCTCCTTGAGTGAGGTTTGCAGTCTTTGGCCACCTAGCCTATACTCTGTCTGCGGTCTTCTTTGCCCTTCCCCGATCTTCATGACTTTGCATTTAGCGGGGTTAAACTCGAGAAGCCAGTTGCTGGACCACGTGTCCAGCCTGTCCAGGTCTCTTTGTAGTCCTGCCTGGTCCTCATCTGATTTAATTCTCCTCATTAACTTCACATAATCTGCGAACAGGGACACTTCTGAGTCTATCCTTTCCATCATGTCATTCACATATACCAAAAATAGCACTGGTCCTAGGACTGACCCTTGTGGGACCCCGCTCGTCACAGGCGCCCACTGTGATACCTCATCACGCACCATGACTCGTTGTTGCCTCCCTGTCAGGCATTCTCTGATCCATTGCAGTGCCCTTCCTGTTACGTGTACCTGATCCTCTAGCTTTTGCACTAATCTCTTGTGAGTTAGTTAGTTTGTGTGTGTGTGTGTGTGCTCACCTAATTGCTCACCTAATTGTGGTTGCAGGGGTCGAGACTCAGCTCCTGGCCCCGCCTCTTCGCTGTCTGCTACTGGGTCTCTGCTCTCCCTGCTCCATGAGCTTTATCATACCTTGTCTTAAAACTGTGTATGGTTCCTACCTCCACTATATCTTTCTCTAGACTATTCTACTTCCTGACTACTCTGTGGCTGAAGAAATGCTTCCTGACATCCCTTTGACTCATCTGAGTCTTCAGCTTCCAGTTGTGTCCCCTTGTTTCTGTGTTCCCTCTCTGAAACATCCTGTCACTGTCTATCTTGTCAATTCCCCGCAGTATTTTGTATGTCGTTATCATGTCTCCTCTGACCCTTCTTTCCTCCAGTGTTGTTAGTCCTATTTCCCTCAATCTTTCTTCATAAGACAGACCCCTGAGTTGTGGAACTAACCTTGTCGCAAACCTTTGCACTTTCTCTAATTTCTTGACGTGCTTGACCAGGTGTGGGTTCCAGACTGGTGCTGCATACTCTAGTATGGGCCTGACGTACAAGGTGTACAGTGTCTTGAACGATTCCTTGTTAAGGTAACGGAACGCTAATCTTAGGTTTGCCAGTCGCCCATATGCTGCCGCGGTTATCTGGTTGATGTGTGTTTCCGGAGACGTGCTTGGTGTTATACTCACCCCAAGGTCTTTCTCCTTTGATGAGGTTTGTAGCCTTTGTCCACCTAGCCTGTACTCTGTCAGCGGTCTTCTTTGCCCTTCTCCGATCTTCATGACTTTGCATTTGGTGGGGTTAAATTCGAGAAGCCAGTTGCTAGACCAGATGTCAAACTTGTCCAGGTCTCTTTGAAGTCCTGCTTGGTCTTCATCCGATGTGATTCTCCTCATTAATTTCACATCATCTGCGAAAAGAGACACTTCTGAGTCTATCCCGTCCGTCATGTCATTCACATATAGCAAGAATAGCACTGGTCCTAGGACTGACCCCTGCGGTACACCGCTCGTCACCGGCGCCCACTGTGATACCTCATCACGCACCATGACCCGTTGTTGTCTCCCTGTGAGGTATTCCCTGATCCATTCCAGTGCCCTTCCTGTTATACATGCTTGGTCTTCCATCTTCTTTACTAATCTCATGTGAGGAACTGTGTCAAAGGCCTTCCTGCAGTCCAGGAAAATGCAGTCAACCCACCCTTCTCTCTCTTGCCTTACCTCTGTTACTTTATCATAGAACTCCAGGAGGTTTGTTACACAAAATTTGCCTTCCCTGAATCCGTGCTGTCTGGCGTTGATTATCCTGTTCTGCTCCAGATGCTCCACCATGTGTGTGTGTGTGTGCATGTACTCACCTAGTTGTGGTTGCAGGGGTCGAGTCAAAGCTCCTGGCCCCGCCTCTTCACTGGCCGCTACTGGGTCACGCTACCTGCTCCATGAGCTTTATCATGTGCATGTGTGTGTGTGTGTGTGCGTGCGTGTGTGTGTGTGTGTGTGTGTGTGTGTGTGTGTGTGAGTGTGAGTGTGTGTGTGTGTGTGTGTGTGTGTGTGCATGGGAACGCTCCCAGACTGGTCATTACTGACAAGGAATCCTGCAGACACAGACAAGGACGGAGATGAGAGAGCATCATCTGCCTGACATTTCCCGCATCATCTGCCTGACATCTTCCTAGCATCATCTGCCTGACATCTTCCCAGCATCATCTGCCTGACATCTTCCCAGCATCATCTGCCTGACATCTCCCCAGCATCATCTGCCTGACATCTTCCCAGTGTGTGTGTGTGCATGTGTGTGTGTGTGTGTGTGTGCATGTGTGTGTGTGTACTCATCTAGTTGTACTCACCTAGTTGTGGTTGCAGGGATCAAGTCATAGCTCCTGGCCCCGCCTCTTCACTGGCCGCTACTGGGTCACGCTACCTGCTCCATGAGCTTTATCATGTGCATGTGTGTGTGTGTGTGTGCGTGCGTGTGTGTGTGTGTGTGTGTGTGTGTGTGTGTGTGTGTGAGTGTGAGTGTGTGTGTGTGTGTGTGTGTGTGTGTGCATGGGAACGCTCCCAGACTGGTCATTACTGACAAGGAATCCTGCAGACACAGACAAGGACGGAGATGAGAGAGCATCATCTGCCTGACATTTCCCGCATCATCTGCCTGACATCTTCCTAGCATCATCTGCCTGACATCTTCCCAGCATCATCTGCCTGACATCTTCCCAGCATCATCTGCCTGACATCTCCCCAGCATCATCTGCCTGACATCTTCCCAGCATCATCTGCCTGACATCTCCCCAGCATCATCTGCCTGACATCTTCCCAGCATCATCTGCCTGACATCTTCCCAGCATCATCTGCCTGACATCTCCCCAGCATCATCTGCCTGACATCTTCCCAGCATCATCTGCCTGACATCTCCCCAGCATCCTCCTGGCCCACACACTCGTCTCCACACACAGGCCCTAATACAGTTCTAGCAGGACTAATGACTATAAGGCGTACTAGTGGGTTGTGGGTTTATTAGGGGTGTAGAGGAGTGATGGGGTGTTTTGTGGAGGGGAGAAATGGGGAGTGTGGATATTATCAGAAGACGTCAACAGTTGCATCCATCTTAGGCTGCGTCAGGGGTATGAGATGACCTCTGCTACCATCCCTGCCCTCTCTCCCTCCCTCCATGCCCTCCATCCCTGCCCTCTCTCCCTCCCTCCATGCCCTCCATCCCTGCCCTCCCTCACCCCTCCCAAGTGACGTGTAGTTGTTAATGAACAAAAGCTGAATGATTGAGGATTAGGTCTTCAGGGTAGTTCCCAATCAGCCGGGTTGTGTGTGGCCAGCAGTAACAGACTGGTTGATCAGGCTTTGATCCACCAGGAGGCCTATGTGTGTGTGTGTGTGTATATTAACCTATTTGTACTCACCTGTTTATGGTTGCAGGAGTCGATTCACAGCTCCTGGCCACGAATCTTCGCTGGTCGTTACTAGCCCCACTCTCTCACTGCTCCATGAGCTTTATCGTACCTTTTCTTAAGTGTGTGTGTGTGTGTGTGTGTGTGTGTGTACTCACCTAGTTGTTGTTGCAGGGGTCGAGACATAGCTCCTGGCTCCGTCTCTTCACTGGCCGCTACTGGGTCACTCTCCCTGCGCCATGAGCCTTATCATACCTCTTCTTAAAGCTATGTATGGAACCTCTCTCCACTACATCGCTTCCCAAACTATTCCACTTCCCGACCACTCTGTGACTGAAGAAATACTTCCTAACATCCCTGTGATTCATCTGAGTCTTCAACTTCCAACTGTGTCCCCTTGTTGCTGTGTCCCATCTCTGGAACATTCTGTCCCTGTCCACCTTGTCAATTCCTATCAGTATTTTGTATGTCGTTATCATGTCCCCCCTTTACTCTCCTGTCCTCCAATGTCGTCAGGTCGATTTCCCTTAACCTCTCCTCGTAGGACATACCCCTTTGCTCCGGGACTAGTCGTGTTGCAAACCTTTGCACTTTCTCTAGTTTCTTTATGTGCTTGGCTAGGTGTGGGTTCCAGACTGTTGCTGTGTACTCCAGTATGGACCTAACGTACACAGTGTACAGGGTCCTGAACGATTCCTTATTAAGATGTCGGAATGCTGTTCTTAGGTTTGCTAGGCGCCCGTATGCTGCAGCAGTTATTTGGTTGATATGCGCCTCAGGAGATGTGCCTGGTGTTATACTCACCCCAAGATCTTTTTCCTTGAGTGAGGTTTGTAGTCTCTGGCCCCCTAGACTGTATTCCGTATGCGGTCTTCTTTGCCCTTCCCCAATCTTCATTACTTTGCACTTGGTGGGGTTGAACTCCAGGAGCCAATTTCTGGACCAGTCCTGCAGCCTGTCCAGATCCCTTTGTAGTTCTGCCTGGTCCTCGTCCGATTGAATCCTTCTCATCAACTTCACATCATCTGCAAACAGGGACACTTCGGAGGCTATTCCTTCTGTCATGTCGTTCACAAATACCAGAAACAGCTCCGGTCCTAGGACTGACCCCTGTGGAACCCCACTCGTCACAGACGCCCACTCTGACACCTCGCCACGTACCATGACTCGCTGCTGTCTTCCTGACAGGTATTCCCTAATCCATTGGAGTGCCTTCCCTGTTATCCCTGCCTGGTCCTCCAGCTTTTGAACTAATCTCTTGTGTGGAACCGTGTCAAACTCCTTCTTACAGTCCAAGAAAATGCAATCCACCCACCCCTCTCTCTCTTGTCTTACTGCTGTCACCCTGTCATAGAACTCCAGTAGGTTTGTGACACAGGATTTCCCGTCCCTGAAACCGTGTTGGCTGCCGTTGATAAGCTCATTCCTTTCTAGGTGCTCCACCACTCTTCTCCTGATAATCTTCTCCATGACTTTGTATACTATACATGTCAGTGACACTGGTCTGTAGTTTAGTGCTTCATGTCTGTCTCCTTTTTTTAAAGATTGGGACTACATTTGCCGTCTTCCATACATCAGGTAATCTCCCTGTTTCGATAGATGTGTTGAATATTGTTGTTAGGGGTACACATAGCGCCTCAGCTCCCTCTCTCAGGACCCATGGAGAGATGTGATCCGGCCCCGTCGTCTTTGAGGTATCTAGCTCACTCAGCAGCCTCTTCACTTCTTCCTCGGTTGCATGTATTGTGTCCAGCACTTGTTGGTGTACCCCACCTCTCTGTCTTTCTGAAGTCCCTTCTGTCTCCTCGGTGAACACTTCTTTGAATCTCCTGTTGACTGTGTGTATGTGTGTTAAACACACAGTTGTTTCCGCTAGTGACCTGACCTCTGGTGACCCCAGCGTGTGCCAAGAGGTCACACACAAACACACCTTAGTAAGGAATCGTTCAAGACACTGTGCACCGTGTACGTCAGGCCCATACTAGAATATGCATCACCAGTTTGAAACCCATACCTGGTCAAGCACGTCAAGAAATTAGAGAAAGTGCAAAGGCTTGCGACAAGGTTAGTTCCAGAGTTAAGGGGAATGTCCTACGAAGAAAGGTTAAGGGAAATCGGCCTGACAACACTGGAGGACAGGAGGGTTAGGGGAGACATGATAACGACATACAAAATACTGCGGGGGATAGACAAGGTGGATAGAGACAGGATGTTCCAGAGAGGGGACACAGAAACAAGGAGTCACAATTGGAAGTTGAAGACTCAGATGAGTCAAAGGAATGTTAGGAAGTATTTCTTCAGCCATAGAGTAGTCAGGAAGTGGAATAGTCTAGCAAGTGATGTAGTGGAGGCAGGAACCATACATAGCTTTAAGACGAGGTATGATAAAGCTCATGGAGCAGGGAGAGAAGGGACCCAGTAGAGATCAGTGAAGAGGCGAGGCCAGGAGCTGAGTCTCGACCCCTGCAACCACAATTAGGTGAGTACACACTAAAAGTTTGGAACTCTGACCTTACCTTTGACGGTTCTCAAATATGTATTCCTACTCCCTTAGCCCGGCCATGGACTAGGCTCGTCTAGTGCTAGCCTGGTTAACCAGATTGTTGCTGCTGGAGGCCCACTACCCCCACATATCCATCACAGCCTGGTTGATCTGGCACCTGGAGAAGATACTTGTGTTTCCACAATGTAACTATCATACAGAATAGTGCAGCAACACTGCTGGTGTTCCCACAATGTAACTATCATACAGAATAGTGTAGCAACACACTGCTGGTGTTCCACAATGTAACTATCATACAGAATAGTGTAGCAACACACTGCTGGTGTTTCCACAATGTAACTATCATATAGAATAGTGTAGCAACACTGCTGGTGTTCCCACAATGTAGCTATCATATAGAATAGTGTAGCAACACTGCTGGTGTTCCCACAATGTAACTATCATACAGAATAGTGTAGCAACACACTGCTGGTGTTCCTGCAATGTAACTATCATACAGAATAGTGTAGCAACACACTGCTGGTGTTTCCACAATGTAACTATCATATAGAATAGTGCTTCAGAATACAACACTGCTGGTGTTCCCACAATGTAACTATCATATAGAATAGTGTAGCAACACTGCTGGTGTTCCCACAATGTAACTATCATATAGAATAGTGTAGCAACACTGCTGGTGTTCCCACAATGTAACTATCATATAGAATAGTGTAGCAACACTGCTGGTGTTCCCACAATGTAACTATCATATAGAATAGTGTAGAAACACACTGCTGGTGTTCCCACAATGTAACTATCATAAAAATAGTGTAGCAACACTGCTGGTGTTCCACAATGTAACTATCATATAGAATGTGTAGAACACCTGTGGTGTTCACAATGTAACTATCATAAGAATAGTGTAGCAACACTGCTGGTGTTCCACAATGTAACTATCATATAGAATATTACAACACTCTGTTCCAATTAACTCATAAGAATGTTAGCAACACTTGGTGTTCCACATGAACTATCATATAATGTGTAGAACATGTGTGTTCCCAATGTAACTATCATATAGATAGTTAAACACGCTGGTGTTCCACATTAACTATCAAAGAATAGTGTAAACATGCTGGTGTTCCACATGTACATCATATGAATAGTAGCAACACTGCTGTGTTCACAATGTAACTATCATAAAATAGTTAAACACGCTGGTGTTCCAAATGTAACTATCATATAGAAAGTTACACATGCTGGGTTCCACAATGTAACTATCATAGAATAGTGTAGAACACTGCTGGTGTTCCACAATGACTATCATAGATAGTGTACAACACTCTGCTGTTCCCACAATGTAACTATCATTGAATAGTGAACTTGGTGTTCACAATAACATCATAAGAATGTGTAGCAACACTGTGGTGTTCACATGAACTATCATATAAAAGTGTAGCAACACTGCTGTTTCAAATGCTATCAAGAATAGTTAGAACAACTGTGTGTTCCCACAATGTAACTATCATTAGAATAGGTAAACCTGCTGGTGTTCCACAATGTAACTATCATAAGAATAGTGTAGCAACACTGCTGGTGTTCCACAATGTAACTATCATTGAATATGTGCAACACACTGCTGGTGTTCCACAATGTACTATCATAGAATAGTGAACACTGCTGGTGTTCACAATGTAACTATCATATAGAATGTGTAGAACACTGCTGGTGTTCCACAATGTAACTATCAAAGAATAGTGTAGCAACACTGCTGGTGTTCCACAATGTAACTATCATATAGAATAGTGTAGCAACACTGTGGTGTTCCACAATGTAACTATCATATAGAATAGTGTAGCAACACTGCTGTGTTTCCAATGTAACTATCATAAGAATAGTGAGCAACACTGTGGTGTTCCACAATGTAACTATCTAAGAATAGTGTAGAACACACTGCTGGTGTTCCACAATGTAACTATCATATAGAATAGTGTAGAACACTGCTGGTGTTCCACAATGTAACTATCATATAGAATAGTGTAACACACTGCTGGTGTTCCCACAATGTAACTATCATAAGAATAGTGTAGCAACACTGCTGGTGTTCCCACAATGTAACTATCATAAGATAGTGTAGCAACACTGCTGGTGTTCCCACATGTAACTATCATATAAATAGTGTAGCAACACTGCTGGTGTTCCACAATGTAACTATCATATAGAATAGTGTAGCAACACTGCTGGTGTTCCACAATGTAACTATCATATAGAATAGTGTAGCAACACCTGCTGGTGTTCCCACAATGTAACTATCATATAGAATAGTGTAGAACACTGCTGGTGTTCCACAATGTAACTATCATATAGAATAGTGTAGCAACACTGCTGGTGTTCCACAATGTAACTATCATATAGAATAGTGTAGCAACACTGCTGGTGTTCCACAATGTAACTATCATATAAATGTGTAGCAACACTGCTGGTGTTCCCACAATGTAACTATCATATAGAATAGTGTAGCAACACTGCTGTGTTCCACAATGTAACTATCATAAGAATAGTGTAGCAACACTGCTGGTGTTCCACAATGTAACTATCATATAGAAAGTGTACAACACTGCTGGTGTTCCCACAATGTAACTATCATACAAAATAATGCAGCAACACTGCTGGTGTTCCCACAATGTAACTATCATACAGAATAGTGTAGCAACACTGCTGGTGTTCCCACAATGTAACTATCATACAGAATAGTGTAGCAACACTGCTGGTGTTCCCACAATGTAACTATCATACAGAATAGTGTAGCAACACTGCTGGTGTTCCCACAATGTAACTATCATACAGAATAGTGTAGCAACACTGCTGGTGTTCCTACAATGTAATTATCATACAGAATAGTGTAGCAACACTGCTGGTGTTCCTACAATGTAACTATCATACAGAATAGTGTAGCAACACTGCTGGTGTTCCCACAATGTAACTATCATACAGAATAGTGTAGCAACACTGCTGGTGTTCCCACAATGTAACTATCATACAGAATAGTGTAGCAACACTGCTGGTGTTCCCACAATGTAACTATCATACAGAATAGTGTAGCAACACTGCTGGTGTTCCCACAATGTAACTATCATACAGAATAGTGTAGCAACACTGCTGGTGTTCCTACAATGTAATTATCATACAGAATAGTGTAGCAACACTGCTGGTGTTCCTACAATGTAACTATCATACAGAATAGTGTAGCAACACTGCTGGTGTTCCCACAATGTAACTATCATACAGAATAGTGTAGCAACACTGCTGGTGTTCCCACAATGTAACTATCGCTTCATTACATTAACAAAGAATATTTCCCATCTAAAAAAAAGTGTCGCCATCTATGACCTTACGGGTCAAACACCACGTGTCTGGCTCAAGGTCAGGTCAGGTCAAAGGTCACATACGGTGTTTACGCATCTGTATGAGAGAAAAAATGAGTGTAACAGTGTGCGTACTCACCTATTTGTGGTTGCAATGGTCGGGGTCACAGCTCCTGGCCCCGCCTCTTCACTGGCCGCTCCTCGGTCACTCTTCCTACCACCATGATGGTAGTGGCTAGTTTATTGTGTGCCTCGTGGTTGTCCTGTGGTCAACTCTGTGACTGAAGAAATACTTTCTAACATCCCTGTGATTCATCTGAGTCTTCAACTTCCAACTGTGTCCCTTGTTGCTGGAACATTGTCTCTGTCCACCGTATCAATTCCTCTCAGTATTTTATATGTCGTTATCATATCCCCCCTATCTCTCCTGTCTTCCAGTGTCGTCAGGTCGATTTCCCTTAACCTCTCCTCGTAGGACATACCCCTTAGCTCCGGCACTAGTCTTGTTGCAAACCTTTGCACTTTCTCTAATTTCCTTACGTGCTTGGCTAGGTGTGGGTTTCAAACTGGTGCTGCATCCTCCAATATAGGCCTAACGTACACAGTGTACAAGGTCCTGAATGACTCCTTATTAAGATGTCGGAATGTTATTCTTAGGTTTGCTAGGCCAACGTATGCTGCAGCAGTTATTTGGTTGATGAGTGCCTCAGGAGATGTGTCCGATGTTATACTCACCCCAAGATCCTTTTCCTTGAGTGAGGTTTGTAGTCTCTGGCCACCTAGACTGTACTCCGTCTGCGGTCTTCTTTGCCACCCCCAAACTTCATGATTTTGCACTTGGTGGGATTGAACTCCAGGCGCCAGTTGCTGGACCAAGCCTGCAGCCTGTCCAGATCCCTTTGTAGTTCTTCCTGGTCCTCGTCCGATTGAATTCTTCTGTGTGTGTGTGTGTGTGTGTGTGTGTGTGTGTGTGTGTGTGTGTGTGTGTGTGGAGGAAGGAGAAGGAAAAGAAGGAGGAAGGAAGAAAAGGAGAAGGAAGGAAGAGAAGGAGGAGGTGGAAGTCTTGGAGAAGGAGGGGGAAGAGGAGGCGGAGGTCATTCAACACTAGGAACATTCAGAGAACTAGGAGAACGAGACAGAGAGAGAGAGAGAGAGAGAGAGAGAGAGAGAGAGAGAGAGAGAGAGAGAGAGAGAGAGAGAGAGAGAGAGAGAGAGAGAGAGAGAGAGAGAGAGAGAGAGAGAAGAGAGAGAGAGAGAGAAGAGAGAGAGAGAGAGAGAGAGAGAGAGAGAGAGAGAGAGAGAGAGAGAAAGAGAGAGAGAGAGAAGAGAGAGAGAGAGAGAGAGAGAGAGAGAGAGAGAGAGAGAGAGAGAGAGACAGACAGACAGACAAACAGACAGGCAGAGAGAGAGAGAGAGAGAGAGAGAGAGAGAGAGAGTGAGTGAGACAAGGGCTGAAGATGAGTGTAGATCAGAGATGGATTAGTCTGGTCATGGATAATGAGATGCGGATAAAGTTGTAATCCATTCCTACAACACCAGTCACACTCCCACATATCCATCCACAGGATGGATATGTGGTGTGCAATAAACTAGCCACTACCATCCACAGCATAGGAACGAGGCACAATAAACTAGCCACTACCATCCACAGCATAGGTATGAGGCACAATAAACTAGCCACTACCATCCACAGCATAGCTACGAGGCACAATAAACTAACCACTACCATCCACAGCATAGCTACGAGGCACAATGAACTAGCCACTACCATCCACAGCATATGTACGAGGCACAATGAACTAGCCACTACCATCCACAGCATAGTTACGAGGCACAATGAACTAGCCACTACCATCCACAGCATATGTACGAGGCACAATGAACTAGCCACTACCATCCACAGCATAGTTACGAGGCACAATGAACTAGCCACTACCATCCACAGCATAGTTACGAGGCACAATGAACTAGCCACTACCATCCACAGCATATGTACGAGGCACAATGAACTAGCCACTACCATCCACAGCATAGTTACGAGGCACAATGAACTAGCCACTACCATCCACAGCATATGTACGAGGCACAATAAACTAGCCACTACCATCCACAGCATAGCTACGAGGCACACAATAAACTAGCCACTACCATCATGGTGGCAGTCAACAATCCCTGTACTTTCTGATGTCTCACTCCCATGACTTGTTTTGGCACTCGTGTTGATTGGGTGATTAGCCAGGTAATTAACCTTTCAATCACCTCGTGTTGAGCAATTAGAACCCCTTGAGAAATGAACCAGCTCTCAGAGAAAGCAAAACACATAAGTTCTGCGGTTCAGTCCCAGAGGGATATATGACACCAAACTCCGTGTGTGGCTGGCACTACATGGCACTACATGCTTGTTGACACAGCCGGGATTAGTGCCACTCCCTCCCGGCCTCCCTTTGGCACCCAGGCACCAGGGGTTCCGACAGGTGATTGGCACTTAAGGTGGATTTAAGGGCCAGAGTTTGGCCGCGTTGAGATGACGAAGGTGTCAGGTGACGACACTCAGGTGCACGGAGATCAGGAGGGGAATCAGGTGAAGGATCGTTCCTCGAAATATATATTTTTATTTCATGGTTAAAAACAACAATTTCGGGTTTTCGTTCCCATATGCTTTGTATTCAATAATTTCCCAGAAAGGGTTATCGTATATTTGATGTAAAACATAAATATGCTAGAATTAAAAGTAATAAAAGAGGCTAATACAAAGAAAGATATTTACAGTGGTCAGGCGAGAGAGGACTGATGGTTTATAAGGGCTTCGACAGTTCAGTACTAATGTTATTGATTTATAGGGCCATGACGGCTTGTGCCGTATGAGTCCTGCTCCCTGAAATCTGGTGTTGCATCGTTCTGACAGCTCTACATGACTGTTTCCCAGATCATGGTAGACCGTGACTGCTTGAACAAGACCATGATTGACTGAATAAGACCATGACTGATTGAACAAGACCATGGCAGACCATGACTGCTTGAACAGGACCATGGCAGACCATGAGTGCTTGAACAGGACCATGGCAGACCATGAGTGCTTGAACAGGACCATGACAGACCATGAGTGCTTGAACAAGACCATGACAGACCATGAGTGCTTGAACAGGACCATGACAGACCATGAGTGCTTGAACAGGACCATGACAGACCATGAGTGCTTGAACAAGACCATGAAGACCATGAGTGCTTGAACAGGACTATGACAGACCACGAGTGCTTGAAGAGGACCATGACAGACCACGAGAGCTTGAACAGGACCATGACAGACCATGAGTGCTTGAACAAGACCATGGCAGACCATGAGTGCTTGAACAAGACCATGGCAGACCATGAGTGCTTGAGCAAGACCATGGCAGATCATGAGTGTTTGAACAGGACCATGACAGACCATGAGTACTTGAATAAGACCATGACAGACTTGAACAAGACCATGACAGACCATGAATGTTTGAACAGGACCATGACAGACCATGAGTGCTTGAACAAGACCATGGCAGACCATGAGTGCTTGAACAGGACCATGAGTGCTTGAACAGCACCATGACAGACCATGAGTGCTTGAACAGGACCATAACAGACCATGAGTACTTGAACAAGACCATGGCAGACCATGAGTGCTTGAACAGGACCATGACAGACCATGAGCGCTTGAACATGACCATGAGTGCTTGAACAGGACCATGACAGACCTTGAGTGCTTGAACAGGACCATGACAGACCATGAGTGCTTGAACAGGACCATTACAGACCATGAGTGCTTGAACAGGACCATTACAGACCATGAATGCTTGAACAGGACCATGACAGACCATGAGTGCTTGAACAGGACCATGGCAGACCATGAGTGCTTGAACAGGACCATGACAGACCATGAGTGCTTGAACAGGACCATGACAGACCATGAGTGCTTGAACAGGACCATGACAGACCATGAGTGCTTGAACAAGACTATACCAGACCATGAGTGCTTGAACAAGACCATGACAGACCATGAGTGCTTGAACAAGACCATGACACACCATGAGTGCTTGAACAGGACCATGACACACCATGAGTGCTTGAACAAGACCATGGCAGACCATGAGTGCTTGAACAAGACCATGACAGACCATGAGTGTTTGAACAGGACCATGACAGACCATGAGTGTTTGAACAGGACCATGACAGACCATGAGTGCTTGAACAGGACCATGACAGACCATGAGTGCTTGAACAAGACCATGACAGACCATGAGTGCTTGAACAGGACCATGACAGAC
Organism: Cherax destructor; assembly: GCA_009830355.1. Classification (NCBI taxonomy): domain Eukaryota; kingdom Metazoa; phylum Arthropoda; class Malacostraca; order Decapoda; family Parastacidae; genus Cherax; species Cherax destructor. The sequence goes on along the minus strand of WNWK01005053.1, from coordinate 83,472 downwards.
CATGAGTGCTTGAACAAGACCATGGCAGACCATGAGTGCTTGAACAAGACCATAACAGACCATGAGTGCTTGAACAAGACCATGACAACCATGAGTGCTTGAACAGGACCATGACTGACCATGAGTGCTTGAACAAGACCATGACAGACCGTGAGTGCTTGAACAGGACCATTACAGACCATGAGTGCTTGAACAGGACCATGCAGACCATGGGTGCTTGAACAAGACCATGGGTATACAGAACAGTAAACAAATACGATACTTGTGTAAGACAATAACGACCATTTTTTGCCTGGTAGAGAAGACCAGATGTATGATAATTGTGAAGAACTGTGAAAGCGGATGTATGAAGCTTGTATAATACACTAGTATACATGGGGTGTATGAAGCTTGTATAATACACTAGTATACATGGAGTGTATGAAGCTTGTATAATACACTAGTATACATGGGGTGTATGAAGCTTGTATAATACACTAGTATACATGGAGTGTATGAAGCTTGTATAATACACTAGTATACATGGAGTGTATGAAGTTTGTATAATACACTAGTATACATGGGGTGTATGAAGCTTGTATAGTACATAGTATACATGGAGTGTATGAAGCTTGTATAATACACTAGTATACATGGAGTGTATGAAGCTTGTATAATACACTAGTATACATGGGGTGTATGAAGCTTATATAATACACTAGTATACATGGGGTGTATGAAGCTTGTATAATACACTAGTATACATGGGGTGTATGAAGCTTGTATAATACACTAGTATACATGGGGTGTATGAAGCTTGTATAATACACTAGTATACATGGAGTGTATGAAGCTTGTATAGTACACTAGTATACATGGGGTGTATGAAGCTTGTATAATACACTAGTATACATGGGGTGTATGAAGCTTGTATAATACACTAGTATACATGGAGTGTATGAAGCTTGTATAATACACTAGTATACATGGAGTGTATGAAGCTTGTATAATACACTAGTATACATGGGTATAGTTGTATAATACACTAGTATACATGGAGTGTATGAAGCTTGTATAATACACTAGTATACATGGAGTGTATGAAGCTTGTATAATACACTAGTATACATGGGGTTTATGAAGCTTGTATAATACACTAGTATACATGGAGTGTATGAAGCTTGTATAATACACTAGTATACATGGAGTGTATGAAGCTTGTATAGTACACTAGTATACATGGAGTGTATGAAGCTTGTATAATACACTAGTACACATGGGGTGTATGAAGCTTGTATAATACACTAGTATACATGGGGTGTATGAAGCTTGTATAATACACTAGTATACATGGAGTGTATGAAGCTTGTATAATACACTAGTATACATGGAGTGTATGAAGCTTGTATAATACACTAGTATACATGGAGTGTATGAAGCTTGTATAATACACTAGTATACATGGAGTGTATGAAGCTTGTATAGTCACTAGTATACATGGAGTGTATGAAGCTTGTATAATACACTAGTATACATGGGGTGTATGAAGCTTGTATAATACACTAGTATACATGGGGTGTATGAAGCTTGTATAATACACTAGTATACATGGGGTGTATGAAGTTTGTATAGTACACTAGTATACATGGGGTGTATGAAGCTTGTATAATACACTAGTATACATGGAGTGTATGAAGCTTGTAAAATACACTAGTATACATGGGGTGTATGAAGCTTGTATAATACACTAGTATACATGGAGTGTATGAAGCTTGTATAATACACTAGTATACATGGGGTGTATGAAGATTTGTATAGTACACTAGTATACATGGAGTGTATGAGCTTGTATAATACACTAATATACATGGGGTGTATGAAGCTTGTATAATACACTAGTATACATGGAGTGTATGAAGCTTGTATAGTACACTAGTATACATGGGGTGTATAGCTTGTATAATACACTAGTATACATGGAGTGTATGAAGCTTGTATAATACACTAGTATACATGGAGTGTATGAAGCTTTATAATACACTAGTATACATGGAGTGTATGAAGCTTGTATAGTACATAGTATACATGGAGTGTATGAAGCTTGTATAATACACTGATAGCATGGAGTGTATGAAGCTTGTATAATACACTAGTATACATGGAGTGTATGAAGCTTGTATAATACACTAGTATACATGGAGTGTATGAAGCTTGTATAATACACTAGTATACATGTGTATGAAGCTTGTATAATACACTAGTATACATGGGGTGTATGAAGCTTGTATAATACACTAGTATACATGGAGTGTATGAAGCTTGTATAGTACACTAGTATCATGGGGTGTATGAAGCTTGTATAATACACTAGTATACATGGAGTGTATGAAGTTTGAAGACTGTCTACTACACGAGGGCGTTAAGGCTTAATGTCACCTGTTCACAACCAGTCAAGAATACTTGTTCAGCTATATACTAATTATTGTTATTATTGTTTTTTCGATATTATTATTACTATTATTATTATTATTGTTATTGTTGTTTGTGCTTGAAGTCCAACTCCTGGCCCCACCTCCTTTGGGAATTATCATATCTATTCTTGAAGCTGTGTATTGAGTCTGTCTCCATCACTATGTGAGTGTGTACTTACCTAATTGTGGTTGCAGGGGTAGATTCACAGCTCCTGGCACCGCTTCTTCACTGATCGTTACTAGGTCCACCTCTCCCTGCCTCATACCTCCATACTCCATACCTCTTCTTAAAACTATGTATGGATCCTGCCTCCACCACCTCACTTTCCAGACTATTCCACTTCCTGACAACTCTGTGACTGAAGAAATACTTCTTAACATCCCTGTGACTCATCTGAGTCTTTAACTTCCAACTGTGTCCCTTGTTGCTGTGTCCCATCTCTGGAACATCCTGTCTCTGTCCACCTTGTCAATTCCTCTCAGTGTTTTATATGTCGTTATCATGTGTTCCTGTCCCTCCTGTCCTCCAGTGTCGTCAGGTCGATTTCTCTTAGCCTCTCCTTGTAGGACATACCTCTTAACCCGGGACTAGTGTTGTTGGAAACCTTTGCACTTTCTCTAATTTCTTGACGTCCTTGACCAGGTGTGGGTTCCATACTGGTGCTGCATACTCCAGTATGGGCCTGACGTACATATATGTGTGTTAGTTACCATTTTGTTCATAGGCACATGTCGATTAGACACTAGCCTGTTGTGTGTGTGTGTGTGTGTGTGTGTGTGTGTGTGTGTGTGTGTGTGTGTGTGTGCGTGTGTGTGTATGTGTGTAAGCAAACACTTCGAAATGTTTCCGCCCGCCGGGAATTGAACCCGGCCCTCCGTGCGTGAAGCGGAGCTTTAGCCACCAGGCAATCGGGGCATGTGTGTACTCACCTATTTGTGGTTGCAGGGGTCGATTCATGCTCCTGGCCCCGCCTCTTCACTGATTGCTACTAGGTCCTCTCTCTCCCTGCTCCATGAGCTTTATCAAACCTCGTCTTAAAACTATGTATGGTTCCTGCCTCCACTACGTCAATTTCTAGGCTATTCCACTTCCTGACAACTCTATGACTGAAGAAATACTTCCTAACATCCCTTTGACTCATAGGAGTCTTCAACTTTGACACCTTGTTTCTGTGTCCCCTCTCTGGAACATCCTGCTCTGTCCACCTTATCTATTCCTCGCAGTATTTTATATGTGTGTTTGTATTCACGTAACTGGCAGTCATGGCTGGTTAGTAGCACATGGCTGGCCAAATAGCACATATAACTGGCCAAGTAGCACACACGTGACTGACCAGTAGCACACAGCTAACCAGCAGCACACATGGCTAGCCAGTAGCACTCATGACTGATCAGTAGCAGCCATGACTGGCTCAGTAGCACTCATGACTGGCCAGTAGCAGCCATGGCTTGCCAGTAACACCATGGCTGGCCAAGATTGGCCAGTAGCAGCCATGCTTGCCAGTAACACCCATGGCTGGCCAAGATTGGCCAGTAGCAGCCATGGCTTGCCAGTAGCAGTCATGACTGGCCCAGTAGCACCCATGACTGATCAGCAGCAGCCATGGCTTGCCAGTAAGCCATCAAACAAGCAGTTTAAGCCAGCAGACATATACTGGGTCTTACACAGAGGTGTTTCCCGGTCGTGAGGTCAGAAGTTGACACTCTAGCCGCCAGTGAGTGCCGCCCAGAGTGCCTTTGTTTGTGGCACCCTGACATCATGGTGGGCGGCAGGAGAGGAAAAAGAGGAGGGAGGAGAGGGAGAGGGGGAGAGAAGAGCGAGAAGAGAGAAGGAAACGGGAAGGACAGAGAGAGAGAGAGAGAGAGAGAGAGAGAGAGAGAGAGATATGTAGGTAACAGCTCTAAGTTTGTAAATGAAGTAAGGAACCCTAACCTAACCTTGTAAAACCCTGTGAGAGAGAGAAAGGGCAGGGAGAGAGGAAAGAGGGCAGGGAGAGGTCAGAGAGAGGGGGCAGGGAGAAAGAGGGGAAAGAGGACAAAAAGGGCAGAGAAGGGAAAGGGCAGGGAGAGAGAGAGAGGGAAAAGAGAGAGGGAGGGGATCTAGTGTTGCCTTCGAGGGAGTCTTAACTTGCCCAGTCATTATGATAATAATGTTGAGTCTCCTACCCTCCATACCCCTAACCAAGGATACCCGACCCCCTGCATACCCTACCACCCTTCCTTCCTACCCAGCCACCCACTCCTTAAAACCCCTGCCACCTCTCTCCCACTGGGGCAGAACTTACAATGGATATAAATAATTATATCTGACATTTTTAGGTTATCCTGGAGGATAATTTACACACGTGTTACTATACAATAAGATCACAGTAAACAGGTGATATCATAATATACACAACAACCACTGTGAAAATAACAGTGAAATTCCAAACGTTTTTGCGACTCCTAAATTAGCTTGTAGCATATAAGTAGACTGTGGATGTAAATCCAGATGTACTCCTGTTATCCCTTTTGGGGCCTAGTTTCTAGTAAGGGCGGATCTACTATGAAAGTAAGGAGGCTTAAGCTTGAGGGCCCCTAATCCCGGAAGGCCCCCAGAAACCACTTTAGTCCACATTGCTTAAAATTTTGGGTCTACTGTATGAAAAGGGGTTGTGAAGGGGCCCCCATAACAGTTCAAGCTTCAGGGCCCAAAAAATGTAGGTCCGCTACTGGTTTCTAGGTCTTCTGTGTATCCATATAATACCATCCACAGGATGGATATGAGGTGCACAATAAACTAGCCACTACCATCCACAGGATGGATATGAGGTGCACAGTAAACTAGCCACTACCATCCACAGGATGGATATGAGGTGCACAGTAAACTAGCCACTACCATCCACAGGATGGATATGAGGTGCACAATAAACTAGCCACTACCATCCACAGGATGGATATGAGATACACATTAAACTAGCCACTACCATCCACAGGATGGATATGAGGTACACAATAAACTAGCCACTACCATCCACAGGATGGATATGAGGTGCACAATAAGCTAGCCACTACCATCCACAGGATGGATATGAGTGCACAATAAACTAGCCACTACCATCCACAAGATGGATATGAGGTGCACAGTAAACTAGCCACTACCATCCACAGGATGGATATGAGGTACACAATAAACTAGCCACTACCATCCACAGGATGGATATGTGGTGCACAGTAAACTAGCCACTACCATCCACAGGATGGATGTGGTGCACAATAAACTAGCCACTACCATCCACAGGATGGATATGTAGTGCACAATAAACTAGCCACTACCATCCACAGGATGGATATGTGTGCACAATAAACTAGCCACTACCATCCACAGGATGGTATGAGTGCACAATAAGCTAGCCACTACCATCCACAGGATGGATATGAGGTGCACAATAATCTAGCCACTACCATCCACAGGATGGATATGAGGTGCACAATAAACTAGCCACTACCATCCACAGGATGGATATGTAGTGCACATAAACTAGCCACTACCATCCACAGGATGGATATGTGTGCACAATAAACTAGCCACTACCATCCACAGGATGGATATGTGGTGCACAATAAACTAGCCACTACCATCCACAGGATGGATATGTGGTGCACAATAAACTAGCCACTACCATCCACAGGATGGATATGAGGTGCACAGTAAACTAGCCACTACCATCCACAGGATGGATATGAGGTGCACAATAAACTAGCCACTAACATCCACAGGATGGATATGAGGTGCACAATAAACTAGCCACTACCATCCACAGGATGGATATGAGGTGCACAATAAACTAGCCACTAATATCCACAGGATGGATATGAGGTGCACAGTAAACTAGCCACTACCATCCACAGGATGGATATGAGGTACACAATAAACTAGCCACTACCATCCACAGGATGGATATGTGGTGCACAATAAACTAGCCACTACCATCCACAGGATGGATATGTGGTGCACAATAAACTAGCCACTACCATCTACAGGATGGATATGAGGTACACAGTAAACTAGCCACTACCATCCACAGGATGGATATGAGGTGCACAGTAAACTAGCCACTACCATCCACAGGATGGATATGTGGTGCACAGTAAACTAGCCACTACCATCCACAGGATGGATATGTGGTGCACAATAAACTAGCCACTTCGACGGTAAAATCTAAATCCGCCCTAATTATCTCCGTATTTTTTCCATCCCTCTTATAACCCAAAAGAAAAGAGAGATGCAAGTCCAAGTTCGCGAACATCAGACCAACATGGCAGAGGTCAAGAATTTTTCGATTACGACATTTATAATACCCAATTAGCTAAAAATTAGACGGATATCATAGCTGTAATAGTCTTTATTTTTTTAATATTGATTCCATGAAGTATTGGAGGTCAGAGTTGGTACATATTGATGTGTTCTCTTGTGTTTCAGATAGTGACCACAGTGGAGGGACCCAGCCAGTGTTGCTTGTGTCATTCCGCTGGTGTTATTAAGCTAGTGTCATTCAGCTGGTGTTATTCAGCTAGTGTCATTCAGCTGGTGTCATTCAGCTGGTGTCGCCCAGCTAATATCGTCCAGGCAGAGATGAACAAGATAGAGCTCCTCCACTACTGGGAACATCACGCAGTGCATCAAATATCTAGAACTTAACCGCAGTGAAATAACTCACAAACTATTGGAACTGTCATAAAAATGGACATAGAGATGTGTGGACGTCTGTCTGTATGTCTGTAGCCTGTGTAAAGGGGTGTCCGTCCGCCACGAGGGATGTAAACAAAAAGTTTTAGAGGGTTCATTAGTGTCCGATCGACGCTAATAGAACCCGACTCGGGCGATGTTGTGGGATTTAATTAATTAAGTCGTCCGCGAGAATGGATCGAAATACACAATAACCAAGATTTAAAGGTCCAAGAAAGACTTGTGTAGAGTCAAATGACTTTATAAGCAGCAGTACTTAACGTGTTACGTACCTGGAGGGTGTTCCGGGGGTCAACGCCCCCTGCAGCCCGGACCATGACCAGGCCTCCCGGTGGACTGCGGCCTGATCATCCAGTCTATTGGTGAAATGTGGTGTCGGGAACGTAGTGATGGCATGTGTGTGTGAAGCAGTCAGTAAGGTACTTGGTAAAGCTGACCTGGGGCACAGCAAGATGGCTAGGGCCACGGTGTGAAGGCCATGGAGACTGAACAAGGAAGCTGGTCCATCACTCGTCGCCACCAACCAATGCAGGTGAGTCACACTACATCGCTAATTCTGCCTCACTCTGCAACTATATACTTAGCAGTGTATGTTGAATGAATCACAACAGCAAATATATGCTTATTTTCACATCTCGCTCACTCTCTCTTTTATATATATATATATATATATATATATATATATATATATATATATATATATATATATATATATATATATATATAATGAAAAATCACGAAAGATCTTGGAATTTCATTATTTTTCACTGTTTATTTTGGAGAGAGAGAGACTATATGATTAACTGTTAATTAGCTTAAATCATAACAACTCTGGCTTGATTCTCAAAGCGGTCACATTTATTTCAGGTCGTGACTTGTCATGTCAGTCTACGTTATAACATGTCTGGACTCCCCAGTACACGTAAAGACATGTCAGCCTACGTCATAACACGTCTGGACTCTCCCAGTACACGTCAAGACATGTCAGTCTACGTCATAACATGTCTAGACTCCCCAGGACACATCAACACGTATCCACATTCTCCCAGGACACATCAGGTTGCGACATGAGTATTCCAAGACACATCAATATGTATCTATAATCTCACATGAGTCATTAAGATGTATCTAAACTCTTCGTGTCATCTAAGTCTAATCAAAGCATGTCTAAGTCTACCAGGACATCTAAAGAGACATGTCTAAGTCTACCAGGACACCTAAAGACATGTCTATGTCTCCAGGACACCTAAAGACGTGTCTAGTCTACCAGGACATCTAAAGAGACATGTCTAAGTCTACCAGGACATCTAAAGACATGTCTAGTCTACCAGGACACCTAAAGACATGTCTAGTCTACCAGGACACCTAAAGACATGTCTAGTCTACCAGGACACCTAAAGACATGTCTAGTCTACCAGGACACCTCAAGGCATGTCTAGTCTACCAGGACACCTCAAAACATGTCTAGTCTACCAGGACACCTAAAGACATGTCACCTATGGCTCATCAAGAAGTGTCTAGTCTACCAGGACACAAAGACGTATCAGAATGATTTCACTACCACCATTACCCGCGTCAGGACAAGTGTTTCCTGACGCGGGTCTTAGATGATGACCCAAAGCTGGAGCTTTTGGTCATCTGCTTGAGGCCTTCCGCTGGCTTACCGGTCCACCCCTTTAAAAATTATGGTTATTTATAACCATTTCTTAGTAAGTTCTTCCCTTCTTTAGTTAGTTAGTTCAGACTCAGGTAAGGACCCACTAGGGGGAAGTGGGGACAGAAGAATAGCCGGTGAGAGGAAGAGCTGAAGTAGAAGAGAAAGAGTCAGGACTAAGCCCAACAGTCTAACTACTTGGATATTTTTCCCTTCTTCTTCCGAGTCACATCAACTTACAATAAAGAAATTTTTCCACTTTCAAAATTCACAAAACTTTATGTAAATTTTTATTTTAATTTCAAACAGACTGTTATTTATTACATATAAATTATTGCTGATCTATATTATAATTTAAATGCTTTAAAATAGTAATCCTTATAGAGATACCAGCTCAAGAAAAAGAGGTAAATAAACTTTAATTAAATAACAGCCTATTGTGACCACTTTGTAAAGGGGGAACTATATGAAAATTAATTAAAATTACTGTGATCATTCATAAAACATAAGTACGTAATATTAAATGCTGCTCCTCGGGTGGAGTTTGATTATAGTTTATTATGTAAATTATCCACTATTAAGCGGGTTGTGCTATGGATAAACCTATATTTTGGGTCATGGCGGAAAAAATGTAATTTGGTAACCAACCTTAACTTAAAATAGACCAATCTTACCTAAATTAAGGAATAATTCTAAGGTAACATTGAGATACATTAGGTTAGTTTAGGATACTAAAAATAAGCTAAAATAAGCTCCCCTTTCCACAAAATATAAGTAGCTACGTTGCACTCTTAATATTGAAGAACTTACAAAAAAGAAACCATACACTTGAAATGGTTATAATTATAACCATAATTTTTAAAGTGGTGGAGTGGTAAGCCAGTGGAAGGCCTCGGTCAGATGACCAAAAACTCCAGCTGTGGGTCATCATATGACTAAGACCCGCGTCAGGAAACACTTGTCCTGTTTCCTGACAAACCTTACCAACCTAACCTAAAAAAGAGACCATGAAGACCTACAATATCCACTGAGGATTGGGTGAGGAATTAAGAACTTCTATATAGTGATTTTTTGTAAATATAATTGAAAATGTATATTTAAATTGAGTAGTATGTATTGTGGAGGCCTCTCACCTGCAATTCAATATTCAATTTATTTTTTTAATGGCATTAAGAGTTGAGTATACTAGTGTGATTAAGACACGTGTGCAACAGCTGGGTGTCTTTATTGTTGAAAAGTTTGGCCTACACAGTAGGCTTCTTCAGTCAAATACAGAGGCAACAGTTGTAGTAGTGAAATGAAGATGTAATCAGTCCATCAACATTGGAGAAATAGTATTTCAGGTGGTCAGTCCCTCAGCCTGGAGAAGAATTCTGCTTCATGGTCTGGAACGATATTGTTCCAGAGTTGAGCTCCATGATCTGGAATGGTATTGTTCCAGAGTTGAGCTCCATGATCTGGAACGATATTGTTCCAGAGTTGAGCTCCATGATCTGGAATGATATTGTTCCAGAGTTGAGCTCCATGATCTGGAATGGTATTGTTCCAGAGTTGAGCTCCATGATCTGAAATGATATTGTTCCAGAGTTGAGCTCCATCGTCTGGAACAATATTGTAAAGCAAAGCATTGTAAATTGAAGTGCTGTAAAACAGAGCACTGTAAAGTGAAGCAATGTAAAAATGGGGTCCCTGCCTTTATTCTTGACTGGTGGTGAACATTTTGTGAATTATTATTATTATGTGAGCGAATCACCTGCAGGTTTACAAGGCATTACCTGAATTATTACCTGGAAGTAATTTGGTTGAGGTAAGTGGGACTTAAGTCACAGCAGGTCGCTGAACTGTAACTCCCTCGATGCCCACTTCATCACCACTCTCACAAAAAGCTAGACCTGACATTAAATTAATTACAATACTAAAACCAGCTACTCTGGTAAATTAAACATTAATACCAATAAAGGTAAATTTTAAAATAATGTGGACTTGCTGGGTACACAAAAGAAATTGGTATTAACACTTAAAATTTAATTACTAGAAGACACTTAATGCTGATGGAACACACCCTAACAGTTAGGCCAACTCAAAAACTACTGTACGTTATGGGTAAGCGTCACTTACCTAAGGTGTGTTGTTGGGAAAGATTCATTGAAGTCCTCTATTTTTTTGTCCTTGTTGCCACACTGTAAGGGCTTTCCACACTATTTATCCCAGTTCTTCAGCAGGAACGTGTCAGCAGTTTTTAAATTACGGATTGAGGCTGATATCCACCAATTAACCTTCGAGAATGCCTGATTACATTGCACAATTAAGTCCACTGTTCACACAATAAATTCAATATGGCGTCCCTCCCCCCCGGCGTCACTCCGCAGCTGTTCTACACCCCCCCCTCACTCGAAATTTCTCGAAAGGGTCAAATCAGCATTATATTTTATTGCACAATTATTATATTATTCATTTATAAGTTCTATATTTAGGAAATTAATGATTCCTCGTGTAATACACAGGCTTTAAACCCCTCCATTAACCAACCAATTTTGTACACTAGTACTGTATATAAACACAATGGGAAACAATACAGGCATAATACATGTTTATATAATGCTGAAACATGTTGCACTGCGTTAACATTGTGTTGAGACATGTTATGTGATACAATGATTGTATGATGTAGCTGAATAATATACAATAATGTTTCAAACTCATGTATGGTTGTAAATTGTACTTATTGTTGTTGCAAGTTGAGGGAGGAGTGTACTATACTCACTTACACTTATACACACACGTACAGCACACACACACACACACACACACACACACACGTACAGCACACACACACACACACACACACACACACGTACAGCACACACACACACACACACACACGTACAGCACACACACACACACACACACACACACACACACGTACAGCACACACACACACACACACACACACACACGTACAGCACACACACACACACACACACACACATACACACACACACACACACACGTACAGCACACACACACACACACACACACACACAGGTCTCCACAACTTCCAACAAGCATATAAAATACTTAATAATCTATAAGTATATAGAGATAAGGAAGAGCATACAGAGGCGTCACTATACACAGAGGTGTGCATCACCTCCGTGTAGTAAGAATAGCGACGCTATAACTCAGGTATATTTGACCCTTCACTCAAAAGGGTCAGCCATGTACATGTATACAGTACTGACAAGATGGTATTGAGACACATGTACAACATCTTGGTGTCTTTATTGTAGACGTTTCGCCCTCTGACTATATCAGTACAAGGAGATAATGTGATGACTGTAGAACTGTATACAAGAGATGAGGTGGTCAGTCCCTGAGTCAAGACTACGGTGATCTTCACCAGCTACAAGACTCAGGGACTGACCACCTCGCCTCTTGTATACAGTTCTACAGTCATCACATTACCTCCTTGTACTGATAAAGCCAGTGGAGGGCGAAACATCTACCAATAAAGACACCCAGATGTTGCACATGTGTCTAATTCCTCAAGTGTCGGGGATGCAAGTGTTTAAGGTGTACTTAAGTGTATTCAGAGCCCTGCTTTAAGTGTACTTCAACTTTATATACTTAATAAAGAGAACTATTTTCAAATTTAAGTGTTTTTTAAGTAAGTCCTTCAGTTTTAAAGTGCCATTTGCCCTCAGTGTAAAATCTTGTGTTTATGTAATTTGTCGGAGAATTTATATTAAAATTTATATTAGTATAATAATTACGAACAAGCGATACAAGATGCTAAACAATCACGGGGGAGGGAGTTGAATGATAGCTCTAGGCCTTTCGTGTTGCAATCAACGCATTATCAGGAGCTTGCAATGAAATGAGTAGTAAGTCCAGGTAGCTGGCTCTAAGACTGGAATGTTCTTGTTATCCAAGACAGTGAAAAGTTCTTTTTATCCAAGATAGTGGAAAGTTCTTTTTATCCAAGATAGTGGAAAGTTCTTGTTATCCAAGACAGTGGAAAGTTCTTGTTATCCAAGACAGTGGAAAGTTCTTATTATCCAAGACAGTGGAAAGTTCTTGTTATCAAAGACAGTGGAAAGTTCTTGTTATCCAAGACAGTGGAAAGTTCTTGTTATCCAAGACAGTGGAAAGTTCTTGTTATCACAGACAGTAGAAAAAGGTGATCAACCCAGGTGATTACGAAACAGAAATATAAATCTACTAACTAAGTTGGAATATACATATTCCAGGTTGCATTACTAGGCTACACTACCAGGCTTCATTACTAGGCTACATTACCAGGCTACACTACCAGGCTGTATTACTAGGCTACACTACCAGGCTGTATTACTAGGCTACACTACCAGGCTGCATTACTAGGCTACACTACCAGGCTGTATTACTAGGCTACACTACCAAGCTGTATTACTAGGCTACACTACCAGGCTGTATTACTAGGCTACACTACCAGGCTGCATTACTAGGCTACACTACCAGGCTGCATTACTAGGCTACACTACCAGGCTGTATTACTAGGCTACACTACCAGGCTGTATTACTAGGCTACACTACCAGGCTGCATTACTAGGCTACACTACCAGGCTTCATTACTAGGCTACATTACCAGGCTGTATTACTAGGCTACACTACCAGGCTGCATTACTAGGCTACACTACCAGGCTGCATTACTAGGCTACACTACCAGGCTGCATTACTAGGCTACACTACCAGGCTGCATTACTAGGCTACACTACCAGGCTGTATTACTAGGCTACACTACCAGGCTGCATTACTAGGCTACACTACCAGGCTACATTACTAGGCTACACTACCAGGCTGCATTACTAGGCTACACTACCAGGCTGCATTACTAGGCTACACTACCAGGCTGTATTACTAGGCTACACTACCAGGCTGCATTACTAGGCTACACTACCAGGCTGTATTACTAGGCTACACTACCAGGCTGTATTACTAGGCTACACTACCAGGCTGTATTACTAGGCTACACTACCAGGCTGCATTACTAGGCTACACTACCAGGCTGTATTACTAGGCTACACTACCAGGCTGTATTACTAGGCTATACTACCAGGCTGCATTACTAGGCTACACTACCAGGCTGTATTACTAGGCTACACTACCAGGCTGCATTACTAGGCTACACTACCAGGCTGCATTACTAGGCTACACTACCAGGCTGTATTACTAGGCTACACTACCAGGCTGCATTACTAGGCTACACTACCAGGCTGTATTACTAGGCTACACTACCAGGCTGCATTACTAGGCTACACTACCAGGCTGTATTACTAGGCTACACTACCAGGCTGTATTACTAGGCTACACTACCAAGCTGCATTACTAGGCTACACTACCAGGCTGTATTACTAGGCTACACTACCAGGCTGTATTACTAGGCTACACTACCAGGCTGTATTACTAGGCTACACTACCAGGCTGTATTACTAGGCTACACTACCAGGCTGTATTACTAGGCTACACTACCAGGCTGTATTACTAGGCTACACTACCAGGCTGCATTACTAGGCTACACTACCAAGCTGCATTACTAGGCTACACTACCAGGCTGTATTACTAGGCTACACTACCAGGCTGTATTACTAGGCTACACTACCAGGCTGTATTACTAGGCTACACTACCAAGCTGCATTACTAGGCTACACTACCAGGCTGTATTACTAGGCTACACTACCAGGCTGTATTACTAGGCTACACTACCAGGCTGTATTACTAGGCTACACTACCAAGCTGCATTACTAGGCTACACTACCAGGCTGTATTACTAGGCTACACTACCAGGCTGCATTACTAGGCTACACTACCAGGCTGCATTACTAGGCTACACTACCAGGCTGTATTACTAGGCTACACTACCAGGCTGTATTACTAGGCTACACTACCAGGCTGCATTACTAGGCTACACTACCAGGCTGTATTACTAGGCTACACTACCAGGCTGCATTACTAGGCTACACTACCAGGCTGTATTACTAGGCTACACTACCAGGCTACATTACTAGGCTACACTACCAGGCTGCATTACTAGGCTACACTACTAGGCTGCATTACTAGGCTACACTACCAGGCTGTATTACTAGGCTACACTACCAGGCTACATTACTAGGCTACACTACCAGGCAGGGACGGATCTACTACGAAACTATTGAAGCTTAAGCTTGAGGGCCCCTAATCTCGGAGGGTCCCCAGAAGCAGACTTTAGTCCACATTGATTAAAAATTTTGGGTCTACTGTATGAGATATTGCGAAGGGGCCCCCATAACAGTTCAAGCTTCAGGGCCCCACAAATGTAGGTCCCCCCACTGCTCTCAGGCCACTATTACCCTCACTTACATTATACTGCCTCCTGCTACTATCATTAAACAAGACCTAACAATTATACCGCCTCTCTAATATTCGTTGGGGTGACTGATATATTATGTTAATGCTTATTCTAACCACTGCTCTTGCCTCTTACAGCTCAACACCACAAAACAATTAATAATATTAACCTTAACATCTTGTTTTGCGTTAAATTTTAATTACGAAAGATTCCTTTGTATCCGAAATGTTTAAATGTATCTTTAGGTATTACATAAATTTTAAGAGTCTAAAATAGGTCAGATGACCAAAAGCTCCAGCTGTGGGTCATCATATGACTAAAACACATCCTCATTCTTAATGACAGGGCTCGACCATGCCCAGCCCTTCGAGGGCAGGGTAGGTGCCAAAACTGGAACTTGCTATCATCTGCAGCTCACAAGACTGCCCTTCCCGTCAGCCTCCCTGGGGCGGGGAAGATGGTAGACTAGAGAGGCCTAGCTTCTCCCTACGAGCTCCTTGAGGGTGGGGAACGTGGCTAGGCCTGGGGACAATTGGTCCCAGACGATGAGGGGGTACTTGTACCTCCTCCCATGGAAGACATAGGTCTCAGACAGGGACAGGGAGCCAAGGTCGGGTCACCATCTGGACAAGACCCGGGCCGGGGGTGTTCCGGCGAATCTACACCCCCCCCATGACTAACACCCGCGTCAAGAAACATAGTAGACAGATATTAATGACCCTCATACAGTAGACAAATATTAATGACCCTCATACAGTAGACAAGCCTTAATGACCCTCATACAGTAGACAGATATTAATGACCCTCATACAGTAGACAAGCCTTAATGACCCTCATACAGTAGACAGATATTAATGACCCTCATACAGTAGACAAGCCTTAATGACCCTCATACAGTAGACAAGCCTTAATGACCCTCATACAGTAGACAGACCTTAATGACCCTCATACAGTAGACAGATATTAATGACCCTCATACAGTAGACAAGCCTTAATGACCCTCATACAGTAGACAGATATTAATGACCCTCATACAGTAGACAGATATTAATGACCCTCATACAGTAGACAAGCTTTAATGACCCTCATACAGTAGACAGATATTAATGACCCTCATTCAGTAGACAGACCTTAATGACCCTCATACAGTAGACAGATATTAATGACCCTCATACAGTAGACAGATATTAATGACCCTCATACAGTAGACAGATATTAATGACCCTTACACAGTAGACAGACCTTAATGACCCTCATACAGTAGACAGATATTAATGACCCTCATACAGTAGACAGATATTAATGACCCTCATACAGTAGACAGACCTTAATGACCCTCATACAGTAGACAGATATTAGTGACCCTCATATAGTAGACAGACCTTAATGACCCTCATACAGTAGACAGATATTAATGACCCTCATACAGTAGACAGATATTAATGACCCTCATAAAGTAGACAGACCTTAATGACCCTTATACAGTAGACAGATATTAGTGACCCTCATATAGTAGACAGACCTTAATGACCCTCATACAGTAGACAGATATTAATGACCCTCATACAGTAGACAGACCTTAATGACCCTCATACAGTAGACAGATATTAGTGACCCTCATATAGTAGACAGACCTTAATGACCCTCATACAGTAGACAGATATTAATGACCTTCATACAGTAGACAGACCTTAATGACCCTCATACAGTAGACAGACCTTAATGACCCTCATACAGTAGACAGACCTTAATGACCCTCATACAGTAGACAGACCTTAATGACCCTCATACAGTAGACAGATATTAATGACCCTCATACAGTAGACACTATTAATGACCCTCATACAGTAGACAATATTAATGACCCTCATACAGTAGACAATATTAATGACCCACATACAGTAGACAATATTAATGACCCTCATACAGTAGACAGACCTTAATGACCATCATAGTATTAATGACCCTCATACAGTAGACAGATATTAATGACCCTCATACAGTAGACAGACCTTAATGACCCTTATACAGTAGACAGATATTAGTGACCCTCATATAGTAGACAGACCTTAATGACCCTCATACAGTAGACAGATATTAATGACCCTCATACAGTAGACAGACCTTAATGACCCTCATACAGTAGACAGATATTAGTGACCCTCATATAGTAGACAGACCTTAATGACCCTCATACAGTAGACAGATATTAATGACCTTCATACAGTAGACAGACCTTAATGACCCTCATACAGTAGACAGACCTTAATGACCCTCATGCAGTAGACAGACCTTAATGACCCTCATACATTAGACAGACCTTAATGACCCTCATACAGTAGACAGACCTTAATGATCCTCATACAGTAGACAGATATTAATGACCCTCATACAGTAGACACTATTAATGACCCTCATACAGTAGACAATATTAATGACCCTCATACAGTAGACAATATTAATGACCCTCATACAGTAGACAGACCTTAATGACCATCATACAGTAGACAGATATTAATGACCATCATACAGTAGACAGATATTAATGACCCTCATACAGTAGACAATATTAATGACCCTCATACAGTAGACAATATTAATGACCCTCATACAGTAGACAATATTAATGACCCTCATACAGTAGACAATATTAATGACCCTCATACAGTAGACAATATTAATGACCCTCATACAGTAGACAATATTAATGACCCTCATACAGTAGACAATATTAATGACCCTCATACAGTAGACAATATTAATGACCCTCATACAGTAGACAATATTAATGACCCTCATACAGTAGACAATATTAATGACCCTCATACAGTAGACAATATTAATGACCCTCATACAGTAGACAATATTAATGACCCTCATACAGTAGACAGACCTTAATGACCATCATACAGTAGACATATATTAATGACCCTCATACAGTAGACAATATTAATGACCCTCATACAGTAGACAGATAATAATGACCCTCATACAGTACAGATATTAATGACCCCTCATACCGTAGACATATTAATGACCCTCACACAGTAGACAGATATTAATGACCCTCATACAGTAGACAGATATTAATGACCCTTATACAGTAGATAGGCCGTAAAGAATTATCCCCACATCCATGGTAAAGTTACCTAAACATCCATGGTAAAGTTACCTAAACATTCAGGGTAAAGTTACCTAAACATCCATGGTAAAGTTACCTAAACATTCAGGGTAAAGTTACCTAAACGTTCAGGGTAAAGCTAGCTAAACATTCAGGGTAAAGTTACCTAAACATCCATGGTAAAGTTACCTAAACATTCAGGGTAAAGTTACCTAAACATCCATGGTAAAGTTACCTAAACATCCATGGTAAAGTTACCTAAACGTTCAGGTTAAAGCTAGCTAAACATTCAGGGTAAAGTTACCTAAACATCCATGGTAAAGTTCTGCCACTAACAAACTTCAGGGTTTAATTAAGGGAAAATCTCTTCCGCTCTTCTCTCTTGACGAGAAGATATAATCTTAAATCCTCAGCATCCTGTCTTAGCATCACCCTCTCTCACTCTCACACACACTCTCTCACACTCTGTCTCTCTCACACTAAAAATAAGGAAGAAGATGGTAGAATAACAAGCAGTAAGAGACGACACACACAAAGGTCAATTGGCAAAATATTTACATGATTAAGAACCAAAACAACAACACCAAAGTTCTTTACGCTTCGCTTCATGTCCAAGAGTGACTCAAGTGTCACTCAAGATTAACATATAAAAATCCACTGTAGAAGCAGGTGTTAAGCAGCAAGCACAATAAGAGAGCACTGTATCAACATCCATGGTCACAATAAGAGAACACTGTATCAACATCCATGGTCACAATAAGAGGTATGTGGAGAAATTTTCTCCAAGGGGGCTAAGCTCCCTCTACGTTCCCACACTGGCAGTGCAGGTGGGGGCTAAGGGGTCACAACCCCTTCTTTCCATCAGCAGAGATGAAGCAAGATCTTATCTCTTGCAACAAAGCCTCATTAAAGCCACACCATATACCAGAACATCCATATATCTTAGCATGTGTGTCAGGTTCTTAGATGGTGTGATAGTGATTGAAACACTCTAGACGATGTTATACAGAGTGATAAATGGAGTAAATTCTAACCTCGAGGCACATGTGTGGGTCATACGGGATTCTGTGACATCATGGCTAGCAAGTATCTGAACGATGCTGACATGTGTTCTTTACTCTGCAGATTTAGACTCCCACTAAATTGGGAGCAGATCAAGAACACATAAAATAGACACATGATATTTGCATGTGTACAACAGAGTCTACTCTCTTGTGTTTATCTGAAGAGGCTATTTCTTAAAACCATTAAATATTCAAAGTAATATGCCTCTACCCTAGTAATAAAGCTGGTGGCATTACACTCAATAACCCGCACCTTTGAGTCAAGGAATTCACACTCTTTGATTCTATCAAATCATAAGAGCTGCCATCTATGCCTGTAGACATTATGTCAGCAGAAAATCAAGTGTAGAGGTGCTGGGGGCTCCATCAGAGCTGCCATCTATGCCTGTAGACATTATGTCAGCAGAAAATCAAGTGTAGAGGTGCTGGGGGCTCCATCAGAGCTGCCATCTATGCCTGTAGACATTATGTCAGCAGAAAATCAAGTGTGAGTGCTGGGCTTCATCAGAGCTGTATCTATGCCTGTAGACATTATGTCAGCAGAAAATCAAGTGTGAGTGCTGGGTTATCAGAGCTCATTATGCCTGTAGACATTATGTCAGCAGAAAATCAAGTGTAGAGGTGCTGGGGGCTCCTTAAGCGAGACTGTGACTACGATTGTGACCAATTATGATGTAGAGTGAACGAGTGTTGCTGGCGAGGCCACATCCCGTTGAAACATAAAACATTTGTGGCTGTATCAGTGTGTACTTTATGAAATACAGTGTGTACTTCATGAAACACCGTGTGTACTTCATGAAACACCGTGTGTATTTCATGAAACACCGTGTACTTCATTAAACACCGTGTGTACTTCATTAAACACCGTGTACACTTCATTAAACACCGTGTACACTTCATTAAACACCGTGTGTACTTCATGAAACTCAGTGTGTACTTCATGAAACTCAGTGTGTACTTCATGAAACTCAGTGTGTACTTCATGAAACATCGTGTGTACTTCATGAAACTCAGTGTGTACTTCATGAAACATCGTGTGTACTTCATGAAACTCAGTGTACTTCATGAAACAGTATGTACTTCACGAAACTCAGTGTACTTCATGAAACTCAGTGTACTTCATGAAACAGTGTGTACTTCATGAAACAGTGTGTACTTCATGAAACGCAGTGTACTTCATGAAACACAGTGTGTACTTCATGAAACTCAGTGTGTACTTCATGAAACAGTGTGTACTTCATGAAACGCAGTGTACTTCATGAAACAGTACTTTATGAAACACTGTGTACTTATGAAAGGTGTACTTCATGAAACTCAGTGTACTTCATGAAACTCAGTGTACTTCATGAAACACAGTGTGTACTTCATGAAACTCAGTGTACTTCATGAAACTCAGTGTGTACTTCATGAAACTCAGTGTGTACTTCATGAAACACTGTACTTCATGAAACAGTGTGTACTTCATGAAACAGTGTGTACTTCATGAAACTCAGTGTACTTCATGAAACACAGTGTGTACTTCATGAAACTCAGTGTGTACTTCATGAAACTCAGTGTACTTCATGAAACACAGTATACTTCATGAAACTCAGTGTGTACTTCATGAAACAGTGTGTACTTCATGAAACAGTGTGTACTTCATGAAACAGTGTGTACTTCATGAAACACAGTGTACTTCATACTTCATGAAACTCAGTGTACTTCATGAAACACAGTGTGTACTTCATGAAACAGTGTGTACTTCATGAAACAGGTGTACTTCATGAAACAGTGTTTGACTTCATGAAACCATGTGTACTTCATGAAACACGTGTGTACTTCATGAAAAAATGTGTACTTCATGAAACACGTGTACTTCATGAAACACATGTAATACTCATGAAACTCAGTGTACTTCCATGAAACTCAGTGTGTACTTCATGAAACTTAACATGTGTACTTCATGAAACTCAGTGTGTACTCATGAAAAGTGTGTACTTCATGAAACGTGTGTACTTCATGAAACCAGTGATACTCAAAGTGTACTTCATGAAACACAGTGTGTACTTCTTGAAACAGTGTGTACTTCATGGAACTCAGTGTGTACTTCATGAAACAGTACTTTATGAAACACTGTGTATTTTTTGAAAGTGTGTACTTCATGAAACACAGTGTGTACTTCATGAAACATAGTGTGTACTTCATGAAACTCAGTGTGTACTTCATGAAACACAGTGTGTACTTCTTGAAACACTGTGTGTACTTCTTGAAACACTGTGTACTTCATGAAACACTGTGTACTTCATGAAACTCAGTGTGTACTTCTTGAAACAGTGCGTAGTTCATGAAACACCGTGTGTACTTCATGAAACAGTGTGTACTTCATGAAACACAGTATGTACTTCATGAAACTCAGTGTGTACTTCTTGAAAAAGTTTGTACTTCATGAAACTCGGTGTACTTCATGTAACACCATGTGTACTTCATGAAACACCATGTGTACTTCATGAAACACCATGTGTACTTCATGAAACACGTGTGTACTTCATGAAACACCATGTGTACATCATGAAACACCATGTGTACATCATGAAACACCGTGTGTACATCATGAAACTCGGTGTGTACTTCATGAAACACCGTGTGTACTTCATGAAACACCATGTGTACTTCATGAAACACCGTGTGTACTTCATGAAACACCATGTGTACTTCATGAAACATCGTGTGTACTTCATGAAACACCATGTGTACATCATGAAACACCGTGTGTACATCATGAAACTCGGTGTGTACTTCATGAAACACCATGTGTACATCATGAAACACCGTGTGTACATCATGAAACAGTGTGTACATCATGAAACTCGGTGTGTACTTCATGAAACACCATGAAACACCAAGTGTACATCATGAAACACCGTGTGTACATCATGAAAGTCGGTGTGTACATCATGAAACATCGTGTGTACTTCATGAAACACTATGTGTATATCATGAAACACCATGTGTACATCATAAAACACCATGTGTACTTCATGAAACACCATGTGTACATCATGAAACACCGTGTACATCATGAAACTCGGTGTGTACTTGGTGAAACTTGAGTCTGCAGGAAGAACCACTCTCCCTGCCGTGAATAATTACAGATATATTAGAGAGTGAACAAGCACTGTAGCGGAACCATTTATTCTCAGTGTTGTTTATTCGTGACTCAATGAACATTAAGAAGAACTGAAGCAAAAATACTGTATGTTATCTCCGCTAAGCGAGGTATACCTGGAGTATACCTGGAGAGAGTTTCGAGGATCAACGCCCCCGCCGCCTGGTCTGTGACCAGGCCTCCTGCTTTATCAAGGTCTGATCAACCAGGCTGTTACTGACGAAAGTAAAGACGTCCAAAGTCATGTCTTCAATCAAGCCATCGATACTGGCTTCATCGTTATAGTGAAGGAGGGAGGGAGGGAAGGTCTGCTAGTGAAAGGAGGGAATTTCTGCTAGTGAGGGAGAGAAGGTCTAGTAGTGAGGGAAGGAGGGAAGGTCTGGTAGTGAAGGGAGGGAAGGTCTGGTACTGAAGGAGGGAGGGAAGGTCTGGTAGTGAGGGAGGGAGGGAAGGTCTGGTATGGAGGGAAGGAAGGTCTGGTAGTGAGGGAGGGAGGGAAGGTCTGGTATGGAGGGAAGGAAGGTCTGGTAGTGAGGGAGGAGGAAGGTCTGGTATGGAGGGAAGGAAGGTCTGGTAGTGAGGGAGGGAGGGAAGGTCTGGTATGGAGGGAAGGAAGGTCTGGTAGTGAGGGAGGGAGGGAAGGTCTGGTATGGAGGAAGGAAGGTCTGGTAGTCAGGGAGGGAGGGAAGGTCTGGTATGGAGGAAGGAAGGTCTGGTAGTGAGGGAGGGAGGGAAGGTCTGGTATGGAGGAAGGAAGGTCTGGTATGGAGGGAAGGAAGGTCTGGTAGTGAGGGAGGGAGGGAAGGTCTGGTATGGAGGAAGGAAGGTCTGGTATGGAGGAAGGAAGGTCTGGTAGTGAGGGGAGGGAGGGAAGGTCTGGTATGGAGGGAAGGAAGGTCTGGTAGTGAGGGAGGAGGAAGGTCTGGTATGGAGGAAGGAAGGTCTGGTATGGAGGGAAGGAAGGTCTGGTGTAGGAGGGAGGAAGGTCTGGTATGGAGGAAGGAAGGTCTGGTATGGGAAGGAAGGTCTGGTAGTGAGGGAGGGAGGAAGGTCTGGTATGGAGGAAGGAAGGTCTGGTAGTCAGGGAGGGAGGAAGGTCTGGTATGGAGGGAAGGAAGGTCTGGTAGTGAGGAGGGAGGGAAGGTCTGGTATGGAGGGAAGGAAGGTCTGGTATGGAGGGAAGGAAGGTCTGGTATGGAGGGAAGGAAGGTCTGGTAGTGAGGGAGGGAGGGAAGGTCTGGTATGGAGGGAAGGAAGGTCTGGTAGTGAGGGAGGGAGGGAAGGTCTGGTATGGAGGGAGGAAGGTCTGGTATGGAGGGAAGGAAGGTCTGGTATGGAGGGAAGGAAGGTCTGGTAGTGAGGGGAGGAGGGAAGGTCTGGTATGGAGGA
Organism: Cherax destructor; assembly: GCA_009830355.1. Lineage (NCBI taxonomy): Eukaryota > Metazoa > Arthropoda > Malacostraca > Decapoda > Parastacidae > Cherax > Cherax destructor. The sequence goes on along the minus strand of WNWK01005053.1, from coordinate 59,556 downwards.
AGGAAGGTCTGGTATGGAGGGAAGGAAGGTCTGGTAGTGAGGGAGGGAGGGAAGGTCTGGTATGGAGGGAAGGAAGGTCTGGTATGGAGGGAAGGAAGGTCTGGTAGTGAGGGAGGGAGGGAAGGTCTGGTATGGAGGGAAGGAAGGTCTGGTCTTGGCTAGGTCGTCAAGGCACTAAGGGGAAACTGACACTGTGGTATTTACGACACCATAAAGATGGTAGCATCTCCAAGCAACCCTTGATGCTTCCTGCCTGGGTTATGGTACTTGATGGTACCGTTTGTATGGTACTTACCTCTCGTATACTGGGTATATTGCCATATACCCCATACCATCATTGTCTTGGTACTTACCTCTCGTATACCGGGTATATTGCCATATACCCCCTACCATACACTGTCTTGGTACTTACTCTGGTATACTATGTATGCTGCCATATACCCCCTACCATACACCGTCTTGGTACTTCCTGTGTATGTCTCTCAGTGTATACACACTGCTAGTGTATTTTAATCACTATTTTAGGTATTAAAGTATTCTTGACTGGTGACGACCAGGTGACATGCAGCCTTAATGACCCTCGTGTAGTAGATAGGCTTTAAACCCCCATTAACCAACCTTAACGACCCTCGTGTAGTAGACAGACCTATTACTATATGTAAGGAGTCATTAGATTCATTTGTCTGAGTCTCTCCTTGTAGGGCAGCTTACCTTCGGGACTAGTTCTGTTGCGAACTTCTACACTTTGTCTAGTTTGTTGTCAAGTTGATGAGGGCCACCTCAGCAGCCCAGTTGGTGGGGACCACCTCAGGGGCCCAGCTGCTGGGAACCACCTCAGGGGTCCAGATGGTTGGAACCACCTCAGGGGCCCAGCTGCTGGGGACCCCCTCTGGGGGGCAGATGGTGGGGAGGGCCTCGGGGGCCCAGCTGCTGGGGACCACCTCATGAGCCCCCACCAGTACTAGAAAAAATTCCCCAATGTAAATATTAAATGTCAGAGACCATCTCAGCCGCCAGAGTTTTTTCCTGAGCTCAAATAAATTAGTTTTCCCTGACAAGAATTACGAGCGAAGAAAATAAGTGTGGTCCTAGACCAGACCCTCTGGTTAGAGCCCCACTAACACTGGCTAAGAGACCAAACTAGACCACACTGTCAAGAAACCCAATGGAAATAAGTCACTTTGACTTTGGGGGTTATACCTGGATACATGGATACCTGGATACCTGAATACATGGAGGTTATCCTATATAAGTGACACATGATAACTTGTGTAACTGTGTTTATGTACATGTATCTAGATAACCTTATGAGAGCCACAGGTGTTGGAGGGAGCGAGGGAGGAAGAGAGGATGAAGGGAGACAGAGAGAGAGGGAGAAGAGGCAGGAGACAGGAGGGACGGCAGGCAGGGGTCGAGGGCCGTCCATAAATTACAGAGCTGTCAGAAGGGTGGACAGAAACTTCATATTTGGTGGATATTGTCTTCTACGACTACCCAACCCTCACCCACCCACACCTACCCTCACCCACCCACTTATTATGTGAGTTATAATAATAATAATCTTTATTTCTACCAGTATATGATAAAACTTATACAGACCATAGCTGACATCAATGACATACTATATAGAAAGACCCTGGTTGTGTACCTACCTGGAGGGTATTCCATGAGTCAACGCCCCCGCGGCCCAGTCCTTGACCAGGCCTCATGGTGGATCAGGGCCTGATCAACCAGGCTGTTACTGCTGGCTGCACATAGTCCAACGTACAAACCACAGCCCGGCTGGTCGAGTACTGACTTTAGGTATCTGTCCAGCTCCCTCTTGAAGACAACCAGGGGTCTATTGGTAATTCCCCTTATGGCTGGTGGGAGGCTGTTGAACAGTCTTGGGCCCCAGACACTTATTGTGTTGCCTCTTAGTGTACCAGTGGCGCCCCTAATTTTTATTTGGGGGATGTTGCATTGTCTGCCAAGTCTTTTGCTTTCGTAGGGAGTGATTTCCGTGTGCAGATTAGGGACCAGTCGCTTTATGATTTTGCAGGTGTAGATTATGATG
>WNWK01005053.1:0-52500 GCA_009830355.1 Cherax destructor | reverse complement strand
TACTATATAGAAAGTCCCTGGTTATGTAGAGCATTTCCCGCATTTCCCAAGATGCCACCCACACCAGTCCACTAACACCCAGGTACCTACTTACTGCTAGGTGAATATGGCAAGTGGCTTAAGGAAACACGTCCTAATGTTTTCATCCGTACCGGGGATCGATCCACGGACCTCAGTGTGTGAGCTGAGCGCTACCAATCGAGCTTGGACCAAGTGGAACAATCTGCTAAGTGGAACAATCTGCCAATTAGCATCTCTGAACTGGGCACTTTGGGTAGCTTTAAAGATTAAGAGAGATCCATAACCCAAAGAATATGACCGTTATCTGAGACACTTGTGTATTTACCCATTTGTGGTTGCAGGGGTCGATTCACAGCTCCTGGTCCCGCCTCTTCACTGGTCACTACTAGGTCCACTCTTTCTCTCCCTGCTCCATAAGCTTTATCATACCTCGTCTTAAAGCTATGTATGGATCCTGCCTCCACTACATCACTTTCCAGATTATTCCACTTCCTGACAACTCTGTGACTGAACAACTACTTCCTAACACCCCTGTGTGTTTGTGTGTGTAAGGGCAGACAGAGGGCACTGCCCCAGGGTACCCAGTCATAAGCCTGCCCACGGGGGTATATATATTCTCCTTTACACAGTAAATAGTCATTTTACAGCAATCTACAGACGCTTTTACGAACGTAAATATATTTTTTGTAAATCAAATTTACGTTTTAAGAAAGTAAACTGGAATTATTAATGTGATTTTGAGAGCACATAGGTGTTCAGGCACCTAGGATAACCTAGGATAATGTAAGATAACCTGGGATAACTTAGGATAATGTAAGATAACCTGGGATAATGTAAGATAACCTGGGATAACCTACGATAACCTGGGATAACTTAGGATAACCTGGGATAATCTAGAATAACCTAGGATAATCTAGGATAACCTATGATAACTTAGGATAACCTGGGATAACTTAGGATAACCTGGGATAATCTAGAATAACCTAGGATAACTTAGGATAACCTGGGATAATCTAGAATAACCTTGGATAATCTAGGATAACCTGGGATAACTTAGGATATATTCAGTTAAAGAGATAAATAAAAAAGGGAATAAGAAAAGCAAAAAGAGACTATGAGGTTAAAGTTGCAAGAGAATCGAAGACTAACCCAAAAGAATTTTTTCAGGTATACAGAAGTAAGATTAGGGACAAGATAGGCCCACTCAAAAGTTACTCAGGTCAGCTCACCGTCAGTGATAAGGAAATGTGTAGAATTTTTAACACTTACTTCCTCTCAGTTTTTACACAGGAAGATACTAGCGATATTCCAGAAATAATAAATTATGTAGACCAGGACGATAGTAAACTATGCACGATCAGGGTCACAAGTGACATGGTCCTTAGACAAATAGATAAATTAAAACCTAACAAATCCCCAGGCCCTGATGAACTGTATGCAAGGGTTCTAAAGGAATGTAAAGAGGAGCTTAGCAAACCTATGGCTAATCTTTTCAACATATCACTGCAAACTGGCATGGTGCCAGATAAGTGGAAAATTGCAAATGTAATACCTATTTTCAAAGCAGGAGACAGGTCCTTAGCTTCGAACTATAGACCAATAAGCCTAACCTCCATAGTGGGAAAATTTATGGAATCAATAATTGCCGAGGCAATTCGCAGCCATCTTGAAAAGCATAAATTAATCAACGAATCTCAGCACGGTTTTACAAAAGGGCGTTCCTGCCTTACAAATTTAATAACTTTTTCACTAAGGTATTTGAGGAGGTAGATCATGGTAATGAATATGATATTGTGTATATGGACTTCAGTAAGGCTTTTGATAGAGTCCCACATCAGAGACTATTGAGGAAAATTAAGGCACACGGAATAGGAGGAGAAATTTTTCCTGGATAGAGGCATGGTTGACAAATAGGCAGCAGAGAGTTTGCATAAATGGGAGAAATCAGAGTGGGAAGTGTCACAAGCGGTGTTCCACAGGGGTCAGTATTGGGCCCCTTGTTGTTCACAATCTACATAAACGACATAGATGAGGGAATAAATAGCGACATAAGCAAGTTTGCCGATGACACCAAAATAGGCCGTCCAATTCATTCAAATGAGGACATTAGAGCACTCCAGGAAGATTTGAATAGACTGATGCAGTGGTCGGAGAAGTGGCAGATGCAGTTTAATATAGATAAATGCAAAGTTTTAAATATTGGACAGGACAATAACCATGCCACATATAAACTAAATAATGTAGATCTTAATACTACTGACTGCGAAAAGGATTTAGGAGTTCTGGTTAGCAGTAATCTAAAACCAAGACAGCAGTGCATAAGTGTTCGCAATAAAGCAAACAGAATCCTTGGCTTCATATCAAGAAGCATAAATAATAGGAGTCCTCAGGTTGTTCTTCAACTCTATATATCCTTGGTTAGGCCTCATCTAGATTATGCTGCACAGTTTTGGTCACCGTATTACAGAATGGATATAAATGCTCTGGAAAACGTACAAAGGAGGATGACTAAGTTGATTCCATGTATCAGAAATCTTCCCTATGAGGATAGACTGAGGGCCCTGAATCTGCACTCTCTAGAAAGGCGTAGAATTAGGGGGGGTATGATTGAGGTGTATAAATGGAAAACAGGAATAAATAAAGGTGATGTAAATAGCGTGCTAAAAATATCTAGTATTGACAGGACTCGCAGCAATGGCTTTAAGTTGGATAAATTCAGATTCAGAAGGGATATAGGAAAGCACTGGTTTGGTAATAGAGTTGTCGATGAGTGGAACAAACTCCCGAGTACAGTTATAGAGGCTAAAACGTTGTGTAGTTTTAAAAATAGGCTAGATAAATATATGAGTGGGTGCGGGTGGGTGTGAGTTGGACTTGACTAGCTTGTGCTACTAGGTCAGATGCCGTGCTCCTTCCTTAAGTGAATGTAACCTGACCTGGCTGAGTCGGGGCATTGGCTTGGGCCGGTGGGAGACTTGGACTTGCCTCGCATGGGCCAGTAGACCTGATGCAGTGTTCCTTCTTTCTTATGTTCTTATGTTCCTAGGATAACCTGGGATGATCTAGAATAACCTACGATAATCTAAGATAACCTAGGATAATCTAGGAACCTAGGATAACTTAGGATAACCTGGGATAATCTAGAATAACCTAGGATAATCTAAGATAACCTAGGATAACTTAGGATAACCTGGGATAATCTAGAATAACTTAGGATAATCTACGATAACCTGGGATAATTTAGAATAACCTGGGATAACTTAGGATAACCTGGGATAATCTAGAATAACCTAGGATAATCTAGAATAACTTAGGATAATCTAGAATAACCTAGGATAATCTAGAATAACCTAGGATAACCTGGGATAACTTAGGATAACCTGGGATAATCTAGAATAACCTAGGATAACCCGGGATAACCCAGAATAACCTGGACTAACCACCTCCTACCTAGCTACTGTATCTCCTTAGTACTAGCCTATTTTGTACTTTATATTCAAGCACAGACCAGTGCTGACGGTGCAACGTACCCCCAGTGAAAAGTAGGGGCGCCACTGGTACACTAAGAGAAAACACAATAAGTGTCCGGGGCTCAAGACTGTTCAACAGCCTCCCACCAGCCATAAGGAGCATTACCAGTAGGCCTCTGGTTGTCTTTAAGAGGAAGCTGGACTGATACCTAAAGTCAATGCCAGATCAGCCGGGCTGTGGTTCGTACTTTGGACTACGTGCAGCCAGCAGTAACAGCCTCGTTGATCAGGCCCTGATCCACCGGGAGGCCTGGTCATAGACCGGGCAGCGGGGACGTCGATCCCCGGAATGCCCTCCAGGTAGACTCCAGGTAGACACTGACATTCTGTATCACACGAACGTAGGAGTCTGGGAAAGTCTTGAAGAGTGCTGCAGGTGTGGGTTTTGGGACCCCAGCTTTACTGGGACCACCACACCACAACACTACTCTAGATTAACATATAAAAATCAACTGTAGAAGCAGTATGTAGTAGATGGTAAGCAGCAAGCACGATAAGAGAACACTGTATCAATATCCGTGGTCACAACAAGAGAACACTGTATCAATATCCGTGGCCACAACAAGAGAACACTGTATCAATATCCGTGGTCACAACAATAGAACACTGATCAATATCCGTGGTCACAACAAGAGAACACTGTATCAACATCCGTGGTCACAACAAGAGAACACTGTATCAATATCCGTGGTAACAACAAGAGAATACTGTATCAATATCCGTGGTCACAACAAGAGAACACTGTATCAATATCCGTGGTAACAACAAGAGAATACTGTATCAATATCCGTGGTCACAACAAGAGAACACTGATCAATATCCGTGGTCACAACAAGAGAACACTGTATCAACATGCGGGGTCCCAGACTATTCAACATCTTACCAGAAGATATCAGAAACACTGCTGGAACAAGTGTAGAAGTGGATAAGTATCTTCACCAGGTGCCAGATCAACCAGGCTGTGATGGATATGTGGGGCAGCGAGCCACCAGCAGCAACAGCCTCTTTGACCAGGTCAGCACCAGACGAGCCTGGTCCAGGACCGGCTCCGGGAGTAGAAAAAATCTCCCAGAACTTATCAGAGGTATATCAAACGCATAGGTTTGAACTATAGGCCTACTGAAGCCCAGTGCCAGTAATTAGGTCCCAACCTATCACATTACATAGGCCTTGACAAAATAGTAGAGGCCTACTGTCGTTAGTGACGTCAGCCCAGAATACATAGTGTGTGTGTGTGTGTGTACTCACCTAGTTGTACTCACCTAGTTGTGGTTGCAGGGGTCGAGTCAAAGCTCCTGGCCCCGCCTCTTCACTGGCCGCTACTGGGTCACTCTCCCTGCGCCATGAGCTTTATCATACCTCTGCTTAAAGCTATGTATAGAGCCTGCCTCCACTACATCGCTTCCTAAACTATTCCACTTCCCGACAACTCTGTGACTGAAGAAATACTTCCTAACATCTCTGTGATTCATCTGAGTCTTCAACTTCCATCTGTGTCCCCTTGTTGTTGTGTCCCATCTCTGGAACATTCTGTCTCTGTCCACTTTGTCAATTCCTCTCAGTATCTTATATGTTGTTATCATGTCTCCCCTATCTCTCCTGTCCTCCAGTGTCGTCAGGTCGATTTCCCTTAACCTCCCCTCGTAGGACATACCCCTGTGTGTGTGTGTGTGTGTGTGTGCAATAATCACGAACAAGCGATACAAGATGGAAAACAACCATGGATGGGGTTGAATGATAGCTCTAGGCCTTTCGTGTTGCAATCAACACGTCATCAGGAGCTTGCATTGTTGAAATGAGTAGGAAGTCCAGGTAGATCCGTTCAAGGGTCTTCTTCACAGATGCTATTGATCCAAGTTTCAGAGTGAGTGTGGATGAGTTGAAGTGAGTGTGGATGAGTTGAAGTGAGTGTGGATGAGCTGAAGTGAGTGTGGATGAGCTGAAGTGAGTGTGGATGAGTTGAAGTGAGTGTGGATGAGCTGAAGTGAGTGTGGATGAGCTGAAGTGAGTGTGGATGAGTTGAAGTGAGTGTGGATGAGTTGACGTGAGTGTGGATGAGTTGAAGTGAGTGTGGATGAGTTGAAGTGAGTGTGGATGAGTTGAAGTGAGTGTGGATGAGTTGAAGTGAGTGTGGATGAGTTGAAGTGAGTGTGGATGAGTTGAAGTGAGTGTGGATGAGCTGAAGTGAGTGTGGATGAGTTGAAGTGAGTGTGGATGAGTTGAAGTGAGTGTGGATGAGTTGAAGTGAGTGTGGATGAGTTGAAGTGAGTGTGGATGAGTTGAAGTGAGTGTGGATGAGTTGAAGTGAGTGTGGATGAGCTGAAGTGAGTGTGGATGAGTTGAAGTGAGGTGGATGAGCTGAAGTGAGTGTGGATGAGTTGAAGTGAGTGTGGATGAGTTGAAGTGAGTGTGGATGAGTTGAAGTGAGTATTGATGAGCTGAAGTGAATGTGGATGAGTTGAAGTGAGTGTGGATGAGTTGAAGTGAGTGTGGATGAGTTGAAGTGAGTGTGGATGAGTTGAAGTGAGTGTGGATGAGTTGAAGTGAGTGTGGATGAGTTGAAGTGAGTGTGGATGAGCTGAAGTGAGTGTGGATGAGTTGAAGTTAGTGTGGATGAGTTGAAGTGAGTGTGGATGAGTTGAAGTGAGTGGATGAGTTGAATGAGTTGATAGTTGAAGTGAGTGTGGATGAGTTGAAGTGAGTGTGGATGAGTTGAAGTGAGTGTGGATGAGTTGAAGTGAGTGTGGATGAGCTGAAGTGAGTGTGGATTAGTTGAAGTGAGTGTGGATGAGTTGAAGTGAGTGTGGATGAGTTGAAGTGAGTGTGGATGAGTTGAAGTGAGTGTGGATGAGCTGAAGTGAGTGTGGATGAGTTGAAGTGAGTGTGGATGAGTTGAAGTGAGTGTGGATGAGTTGAAGTGAGTGTGGATGAGTTGAAGGATGAGTGAATGGATGAGTTGAAGTGAGTGTGGATGAGCTGAAGTGAGTGTGGATGAGTTTAAGTGAGTGTGGATGAGTTAAAGTGAGTGTGGATGAGCTGAAGTGAGTGTGGATGAGTTGAAGTGAGTGTGGATGAGTTGAAGTGAGTGTGGATGAGTTGAAGTGAGTGTAGATGAGTTGAAGTGAGTGTGGATGAGTTGAAGTGAGTGTGGATGAGTTGAAGTGAGTGTGGATGAGTTGAAGTGAGTGTGGATGAGCTGAAGTGAGTGTGGATGAGTTGAAGTGAGTGTGGATGAGTTGAAGTGAGTGTGGATGAGTTGAAGTGAGTGTGGATGAGCTGAAGTGAATGTGGATGTAAGGGAGGGGTGGTAGAGGTGCCAGGTCATCAAGAAGGTCAGGTCCAGGTCATGTTTCACAGGTCACTCAGGTCATTCCATTAACCTTAATGACCAACACTGAACACGAGACCTGATTGGCTGCAGCCCTGTTGACGGATGGCAGGAAACACCCCCCTGTTAATGGCACTACCCACTGTTAACGGCACTACCCCACTGTTAACGGCACTACCCCTGTTAACGGCACTACCCCACTGTTAACGGCACTACCCCACTGTTAACAGCACTACCCCACTGTTAACGGCACTACCCCACTGTTAACAGCACTACCCACTGTTAACGGCACTATCCCACTGTTAACGGCACTACCCCACTGTTAACGGCACTACCCCACTGTTAACGGCACTACCCCAATGTTAACGGCACTACCCCACTGTTGACGGCACTACCCCTGTTAACGGCAATACCCCACTGTTAACGGCACTACCCCACTGTTAACAGCACTACCCACTGTTAACGGCAATATCCCACTGTTAACGGCATTACCCCACTGTTAACGGCACTACCCCTGTTAACGGCACTACCCCACTGTTAACGGCACTACCCCTGTTAACGGCACTACCCCAATGTTAACCACTACCCACTGTTAAAGGCACTATCCCACTGTTAACGGCACTACCCCACTGTTAACGGCAATACCCCACTGTTAACGACACTACCCCACTGTTAACAGCACTACCCACTGTTAACAGCACTACCCCACTGTTAACAGCACTACCCCACTGTTAACAGCACTACCCCTGTTAACAACACTACCCCACTGTTAACGGCACTACCCCACTGTTAACGGCACTACCCACTGTTAACGGCACTATCCCACTGTTAACGGCACTACCCACTGTTTACGGCGCTACCCACTGCCTAACGGGAGGATGGGCAACAGAAACACGAGAGCACAACAGGAAGTTGCAAACAGGGCTGTCAGGAAGTGTTTCTTCAGTCGTCAGTGTGAAGCCAAAACAGCAGTGTACTCACCTAGGGGGTCGATTCACAGCTCCTGGTCCCACCTCATTGGTCAAAAGAGAGGCATATATAGGCGAATCAAAAGAGGAGAGGGGCAATTAAGTAATCAATATATTCAGTTAAAGAGAGAAATAAAAAAGGTAATAAGAAAAGCAAAAAGAGACTATGAGGTTAAAGTTGCAATAGAATCGAAAACTAACCCAAAAGGATTTTTTCAGGTATACAGAAGTAAGATTAGGGACAAGATAGGTCCACTCAAAAGTTACTCAGGTCAGCTCACCGTCAGTGATAAGGAAATGTGTAGAATTTTTAACACTTACTTCCTCTCAGTTTTTACACAGGAAGATACTAGCGATATTCCAGAAATAATAAATTATGTAGACCAGGACGATAGTAAACTATGCACGATCAGGGTCACAAGTGACATGGTCCTTAGACAAATAGATAAATTAAAACCTAACAAATCCCCAGGCCCTGATGAACTGTATGCAAGGGTTCTAAAAGAATGTAAAGAGGAGCTTAGCAAACCTATGGCTAATCTTTTCAACATATCACTGCAAACTGGCATGGTGCCAGATAAGTGGAAAATTGCAAATGTAATACCTATTTTCAAAGCAGGTGACAGGTCCTTAGCTTCGAACTATAGACCAATAAGCCTAACCTCCATAGTGGGAAAATTTATGGAATCAATAATTGCCGAGGCAATTCGCAGCCATCTTGAAAAGCATAAATTAATCAACGAATCTCAGCACGGTTTTACAAAAGGGCGTTCCTGCCTTACAAATTTAATAACTTTTTCACTAAGGTATTTGAGGAGGTAGATCATGGTAATGAATATGATATTGTGTATATGGACTTCAGTAAGGCTTTTGATAGAGTCCCACATCAGAGACTATTGAGGAAAATTAAGGCACACGGAATAGGAGGAGAAATTTTTCCTGGATAGAGGCATGGTTGACAAATAGGCAGCAGAGAGTTTGCATAAATGGGGAGAAATCAGAGTGGGGAAGTGTCACAAGCGGTGTTCCACAGGGGTCAGTATTGGGCCCCTTGTTGTTCACAATCTACATAAACGACATAGATGAGGGAATAAATAGCGACATAAGCAAGTTTGCCGATGACACCAAAATAGGCCGTCCAATTCATTCAAATGAGGACATTAGAGCACTCCATGAAGATTTGAATAGACTGATGCAGTGGTCGGAGAAGTGGCAGATGCAGTTTAATATAGATAAATGCAAAGTTCTAAATATTGGACAGGACAATAACCATGCCACATATAAACTAAATAATGTAGATCTTAATACTACTGATTGCGAAAAGGATTTAGGAGTTCTGGTTAGCAGTAATCTAAAACCAAGACAGCAGTGCATAAGTGTTCGCAATAAAGCAAACAGAATCCTTGGCTTCATATCAAGAAGCATAAATAATAGGAGTCCTCAGGTTGTTCTTCAACTCTATATATCCTTGGTTACGCCTCATCTAGATTATGCTGCACAGTTTTGGTCACCGTATTACAGAATGGATATAAATGCTCTGGAAAACGTACAAAGGAGGATGACTAAATTGATTCCATGTATCAGAAATCTTCCCTATGAGGATAGACTGAGGGCCATGAATCTGCACTCTCTAGAAAGGCGTAGAATTAGGGGGCATATGATTGAGGTATATAAATGGAAAACAGGAATAAATAAAGGGTGTGTAAATAGCGTGCTAAAAATATCTTGTATTGACAGGACTCGAAGCAATGGCTTTAAGTTGGATAAATTCAGATTCAGAAGGGATATAGGAAAGCATTGGTTTGGTAATAGAGTTGTCGATGAGTGGAACAAACTCCCGAGTACAGTTATAGAGGCTAAAACGTTGTGTAGTTTTAAAAATAGGCTAGATAAATATATGAGTGGGTGCGGGTGGGTGTGAGTTGGACTTGACTAGCTTGTGCTACTAGGTCAGATGCCGTGCTCCTTCCTTAAGTGAATGTAACCTGACCTGGCTGGGTCGGGGCATTGGCTTAAGCCGGTGGGAGACTTGGACCTGCCTCGCATGGGCCAGTAGACCTGATGCAGTGTTCCTTCTTTCTTATGTTCTTATGTTCTTAAACGCGGTGTTTAGACACTTAATAAGGGCACGTTTCGCCCACCAGTGTCTTCGTTAATTCAATAGTCACATGTTAGCAAGACTGATAGATCCGCAGTGTGCTGCTCCCTCAGTCAGTGACAGTTACACAGTGGGAAGTACCACTGTTATGTTACAGTGAGAAGTACCACTGTTGTTACACAGTGGGAAGTACCACTGTTAAGTTACAGTGGGAAGTACCACTGTTATGTTACAGTGGGAAGTACCACTGTTGTTACACAGTGGGAAGTACCACTGTTAAGTTACAGTGGGAAGTACCACTGTTAAGTTACACAGTGGGAAGTACCACTGTTATGTTACAGTGGGAAGTACCACTGTTGTTACACAGTGGGAAGTACCACTGTTAAGTTACAGTGGGAAGTACCACTGTTATGTTACAGTGGGAAGTACCACTGTTGTTACACAGTGGGAAGTACCACTGTTAAGTTACAGTGGGAAGTACCACTGTTAGATTACAGTGGAAGTACCACTGTTATGTTACAGTGGAAGTACCACTGTTGTTACACAGTGGGAAAATACCACTGTTATGTTACAGTAGGAAATACCACTGTTATGTTACAGTGGGAAGTATCACTGTTGTTACACAGTGGGAAAATACCACTGTTATGTTAAGTGAAGTACCACTGTTGTTACAGTGGAATACCACTGTTATATTACAGTGGAAGTACACTGTTGTTACAGAGGAAATACCACTGTTAATTACAGTGGAAGTACCACTGTTATGTTATGTGGAAGTACCACTGTTGTTACTCAGTGGGAAGTACCACTGTTAAGTTACAGTGGGAAGTACCACTGTTATGTTACAGTGGGAAGTATCACTGTTGTTACACAGTGGGAAGTACCACTGTTAAGTTACACAACGGGAAGTACCACTGTTAAGTTACACAGTGGGAAGTACCACTGTTATGTTACAGTGGGAAGTACCACTGTTGTTACACAGTGGGAAGTACCACTGTTATGTTACAGTGGGAAGTACCACTGTTGTTACACAGTGGGAAGTACCACTGTTATGTTACAGTGGGAAGTACCACTGTTGTTACAGTGGGAAGTACCACTGTTAAGTTACAGTGGGAAGTACCACTGTTAAGTTAGTGGGAAGTATCACTGTTGTTACACAGTGGGAAGTACCACTGTTAAGTTACACAACGGGAAGTACCACTGTTAAGTTACACAGTGGGAAGTACCACTGTTATGTTACAGTGGGAAGTACCACTGTTGTTACACAGTGGGAAGTACCACTGTTAAGTTACAGTGGGAAGTACCACTGTTATGTTACAGTGGGAAGTATCACTGTTGTTACACAGTGGGAAGTACCACTGTTAAGTTACACAACGGGAAGTACCACTGTTAAGTTACACAGTGGGAAGTACCACTGTTATGTTACAGTGGGAAGTACCACTGTTGTTACACAGTGGGAAGTACCACTGTTATGTTACAGTGGGAAGTACCACTGTTGTTACACAGTGGGAAGTACCACTGTTATGTTACAGTGGGAAGTACCACTGTTGTTACAGTGGGAAGTACCACTGTTAAGTTACACAGTGGGAAGTACCACTGTTATGTTACAGTGGGAAGTACCACTGTTGTTACTCAGTGGGAAGTACCACTGTTAAGTTACAGTGGGAAGTACCACTGTTATGTTACAGTGGGAAGTACCACTGTTGTTACATATTGGGAAGTACCACTGTTAAGTTACAGTGGGAAGTACCACTGTTAAGTTACACAGTGGGAAGTACCACTGTTATGTTACACAGTGGGAAGTACCACTTATGTTACAGTGAGAATACCACTGTTATGTTACAGTGGGAAGTAGCACTGTTATATTACACAGTGGTAAGTAGCACTGTTATGTTACAGTGGGAAGTACCACTGTTATGTTACACAGTGGGAAGTGCGACTGTTATGTTACACAGTGAAAAGTACCACTGTTATGTTAGTGGGAAGTGCCACTGTTGTTACACAGTGGGAAGTACCACTGTTATGTTACACAGTGGGAAGTACCACTGTTATGTTACAGTGGGAAGTACCACTGTTATGTTACAGTGGGAAGTACCACTGTTATGTTACACACCATGTGTTACATAGTGCATTGCCAGGGAGGGAAGGTAGAGGGAGAGGGAAGGAGGGAGGGAAGGTAGAGGAGGAGGAAGGAGGGAGGGAAGGTAGAGGGAGAAGGAAGGAGGGGGGAAGGAGGGAGGGGAAGGAGGAGGGAAGGCAGAGAGGGAAGGAGGGAGGAAGGTAGGGAGAGGGAAGGAGGAGGGAAGGGAAGGGAGGGAGGAGGGAAGGAAGGTAGAGGAGGAAGGTAGGGAGAAGGAAGGAGGAGGAGGAAAGTAGAGAGAAGGAAGCAGGGAGGGAAGGTAGAGGGAGAAGGAAGCAGGGAGGGAAGGTAGAGGGAGAAGGAAGCAGGGAGGGAAGGTAGAGGGAGAAGGAAGCAGGGAGGGAAGGTAGAGGAGAAGGAAGGAAAGGGGAAGGTAGAGGGAGAAGGAAGCAGGGAGGGAAGGTAGAGGAGAAGGAAGCAGGGAGGGAAGGAGGGAGGGAGGAAGAGCACTCGGGTCATCCACTGACCCAGAACAAAAACAATGAAAGAATCGTAAGGGAAAGGAAAAATCTGAATAAAGATTAAAAACAATGGAAAAAACAATTTTTGAAGAACATGCTTAAGGGAAAAGGGAACAATACTTAATGGAAAACATACTGAATGGAAAGAGACAATACTGAATGAAAGAGACAATACTAATGGAAAGAGAACAATAGCAATGAAAGAGACAATACTAGTAATGGAAAGGAACAATATAAATGGAAAGAACAATACTGTAAATGGAAAGAGACAATACAATGAATGAAGAACATATACATAATGAAGAGACAATAACAGTAATGAAAGGAACAATACGTAAATGAAAGGACAAACCATAAAAAACAATACATCTGTAATGAAAGAACACCAACAGTGAAGGAACAATAACAATGATAGACAATAGCAATGATAACAATATCGTGTACAGTAATGAAGAGACAATAACAAATGGAAAGAACAATACAATGAAAGAGACAATACAATATGGAAAGAATAATACATAATGGAAAGGAACAATAACAATAGAAAAGAACAATAGCATGTCAGAGAACAATACTTAATGAAAGAGACAATAACAATGATAAGGACAAACATAATGAAAGGACAATACTGTAAAGAGGAACAATAACAAATGGAAAGGACAATGCAATGATAAGAACAATACTGTAATGGAGGAACCCAACAATGAAGGACATGCAGTGATGTAGGGACGCCAGCAGTGATGGAGGGGCTGAACAATCAGCGAGTTGTAAATAAGCTGAGGTTGGATAACAGCTCCTGGGCTGTAAAACTACAACACCTGTGTAAAAATGGGTTTATGGGACGGGTAAGAGGAACATTGGTAAGGGAGTTAGAGATGGAATTGCCAGGGATCGTCCAAGATGGAGGGAGAGGCAGGGATGGAGGCAGGGTGTTAGCAGGATGTGAGGCAGGGAAGGAGGCAGGAAGGTAGTGAGGCTGGTATAGGGGTAACTAAGACAGACTAAGCATCATACAAGGGGTAACTAAGACAGACTAAGCATCATACAAGGGGTAACTAAGACAGACTAAGCATCATACAAGGGGTAACTAAGACAGACTAAGCATCATACAAGGGTAACTAAGACAGACTAAGCATCATACAAGGGATAACTAAGACAGACTAAGCATCATACAAGGGGTAACTAAGACAGACTAAGCATCATACAAGGGATAACTAAGACAGACTAAGCATCATACAAGGGATAACTAAGACAGACTAAGCATCACACAAGGGGTAACTAAGACAGACTCCAGGACGATTTGAATAGACTGATGCAGTGGTCGGAGAAGTGGCAGATGCAGTTTAATATAGACAAATGCAAAGTTCTAAATGTTGGACAGGAAAATAACCATGCCACATATAAACTAAATAATGTAGATCTTAATATTACGGATTGCGAAAAGGATTTAGGAGTTCTGGTTAGCAGTAATCTGAAACCAAGACAACAGTGCATAAGTGTTCGCAATAGAGCTAACAGAATCCTTGGCTTCATATCAAGAAGTATAAATAATAGAAGTCCTCAGGTTGTTCTTCAACTCTATATATCTTTGGTTAGGCCTCAATTAGATTATGCTGCACAGTTTTGGTCACCGTATTACAGAATGGATATAAATGCACTGGAAAACGTACAAAGGAGGATGACAAAGTTGATCCCATGTATCAGAAATCTTCCCGATGAGGATAGACTGAGGGCCTTGAATCTGCACTCTCTAGAAAGGCGTAGAATTAGGGGGGATATGATTGAGGTGTATAAATGGAAAACAGGAATTAATAAAGGGGATGTAAATAGCGTGCTAAAAATATCTAGTATTCACAGGACTCGCAGCAATGGTTTTAAATCAGAAAAATTCAGATTCAGGAAGGATATAGGAAAGCACTGGTTTGGTAATAGAGTTGTTGATGAGTGGAACAAACTCCCGAGTACCGTCATAGAAGCTAAGACGTTGTGTAGTTTTAAAAATATGTTGGATAAATACATGAGTGGGTGTGGGTGGGTGTGAGTTGGACCTGACTAGCTTGTGCTACTAAGTCAGATGCCGTGCTCCTCCCTTAAGTGAATGTGACTGACCTGACCAGGTCAAGGGATTGGCTAAGTCGGTGGGAGAATTGGACCTGCCTCGCATAGGCCAGTAGGCCTGCTGCTGTGTTCCTTCTTTCTTATGTTCTTATTACTAAGCATCATACAAGAGGTAACTAAGACGGACTAAGCATCATACAAGGGGTAACTAAGACAGATTAAGCATCATACAAGAGGTAACTAAGACAGACTAAGCATCATACAAGGGGTAACTAAGACAGACTAAGCATCATACAAGGGGTAACTAAGACAGACTAAGCATCATACAAGGGGTAACTAAGACAGACTAAGCATCATACAAGGGGTAACTAAGGCAGACTAAGCATCATACAAGGGGTAACTAAGACAGACTAAGCATCATACAAGGGTAACTAAGACAGACTAAGCATCATACAAGGGGTAACTAAGACGTTGGAGAACTGGATAAGCATCATACAAGGGTAACTAAGGCAGACTAAGCATCATACAAGAGGTAACTAAGACAGACTAAGCATCATACAAGGGTAACTAAGACAGACTAAGCATCATACAAGGGTAACTAAGACAGAAGACTAAGCATCATACAAGGGGTAGACTAAGACAGACTAAGCATCATACAAGGGTAACTAAGACAGACTAAGCATCATACAAGGGGTAACTAAGACAGACTAAGCATCATACAAGGGGTAACTAAGACAGACTAAGCATCATACAAGGGGTAACTAAGACAGACTAAGCATCATACAAGGGGTAACTAAGACAGATACTAAGCATCATACAAGGGGTAACTAAGACAGACTAAGCATCATACAAGGGTAACTAAGACAGACTAAGCATCTACAAGGTAACTAAGACAGACTAAGCATCATACAAGGGTAACTAAGACAGACTAAGCATCATACAAGGGGTAACTAAGACAGACTAAGCATCATACAAGGGTAACTAAGACAGACTAAGCATCATACAAGGGGTAACTAAGACAGACTAAGCATCATACAAGGGGTAACTAAGACAGACTAAGCATCATACAAGGGTAACTAAGACAGACTAAGCATCATACAAGGGTAACTAAGACAGACTAAGCATCATACAAGGGGTAACTAAGACAGACTAAGCATCATACAAGGGTAACTAAGACAGACTAAGCATCATACAAGGGGTAACTAAGACAGACTAAGCATCATACAGGTAACTAAGGCAGACTAAGCATCATAAGGTAACTAAGCAGACTAAGCATCATACAAGGGTAACTAAGACAGACTAAGCATCATACAAGGGGTAACTAAGACAGACTAAGCATCATACAAGGGGTAACTAAGACAGACTAAGCATCATACAAGGGGTAACTAAGACAGACTAAGCATCATACAAGGGTAACTAAGACAGACTAAGCATCATACAAGGGTAACTAAGACAGACTAAGCATCATACAAGGTAACTAAGACAGACTAAGCATCATACAAGGTAACTAAGACAGACTAAGCATCATACAAGGTAACTAAGACAGACTAACATCATACAAGGGTAACTAAGACAGACTAAGCATCATACAAGGGTAACTAAGACAGACTAAGCATCATACAAGGGGTAACTAAGACAGACTAAGCATCATACAAGGGTAACTAAGACAGACTAAGCATCATACAAGGGTAACTAAGACAGACTAAGCATCATACAAGGGGTAACTAAGACAGACTAAGCATCATACAAGGTAACTAAGACAGACTAAGCATCATACAAGGGTAACTAAGACAGACTAAGCATCATACAAGGGTAACTAAGACAGACTAAGCATCATACAAGGGTAACTAAGACAGACTAAGCATCATACAAGGGGTAACTAAGACAGACTAAGCATCATACAAGGGGTAACTAAGACAGACTAAGCATCATACAAGGGTAACTAAGACAGACTAAGCATCATACAAGGGTAACTAAGACAGACTAAGCATCATACAAGGGTAACTAAGACAGATAGCATCATACAAGGGTACTAGACAGACTAAGCATCATACAAGGGTAACTAAGACAGACTAAGCATCATACAAGGGGTAACTAAGACAGACTAAGCATCATACAAGGGGTAACTAAGACAGACTAAGCATCATACAAGGGGTAACTAAGACAGACTAAGCATCATACAAGGGGTAACTAAGACAGACTAAGCATCATACAAGGGGTAACTAAGACAGACTAAGCATCATACAAGGGGTAACTAAGACAGACTAAGCATCATACAAGGGGTAACTAAGACAGACTAAGCATCATACAAGAGGTAACTAAGACAGACTAAGCATCATACAAGGGGTAACTAAGACAGACTAAGCATCATACAAGGGGTAACTAAGACAGACTAAGCATCATACAAGAGGTAACTAAGACAGACTAAGCATCATACAAGGGGTAACTAAGACAGACTAAGCATCATACAAGGGGTAACTAAGACAGACTAAGCATCATACAAGGGGTCATGATCAAGAGAGTTTAGGTAAGACCTTTTTATGGGTGAGCGGAGAAGTGGGGACAGGGGAAGAATAAACTGACGAGAGGAAAAGTTGTGAGTGAGAGGGATAGTACCAGTTACTAGGTGGATAGTGGGTCAGGAGACTGGACTTAGCGAGGATGACTAGTTACTAGGTGGATAGTGGGTCAGGAGACTGGACTTAGCGAGGATGACTAGTTACTAGGTGGATAGTGGGTCAGGAGACTGGACTTAGCGAGGATGACTAGTTACTAGGTGGATAGTGGGTCAGGAGACTGGACTTAGCGAGGATGACTAGTTACTAGGTGGATAGTGGGTCAGGAGACTGGACTTAGCGAGGATGACTAGTTACTAGGTGGATAGTGGGTCAGGAGACTGGACTTAGCGAGGATGACTGATTAGGCTTATGGGCAGGCGAACGCCGATACGCATCTGTGCTAGGTACTAGCGAGAACATCCAGTGTGGGGTTAGGGAAAAACAAAGAACGTCTTTTAAGGTCCACGCCTGTTAATACAGGCTAGTACAGGCAAATTTACTTATAAAGTTGATTTGGATCAGGAGCTAGCAGGGAATAGAATAGATTGTGTGGGGATGACAGGTCTGTGAATGTCTTCGTCAAGAAGAATGGTCCAATAGTCATGTAGTGTGTCTAGTTTGTCACTCTGTGTGTCGCTGAGCGTCTTCTAGTACACGTTCAGTGCTGGGATGTTTGACTGGATATGGAGTGACTCGCTTGTATTGAAGTCATCCCAGCTGACATCAAATACCCATCGCAATGCCGTGTTCTGGATACGCTGCAGTTTGAGGATGTTAGTTTAGCTGCAAGGGAGGCAGCTAGAGAACAGTACGTGATTACAGGACGAATGAGAGTTTTGTAAAGGTGTAGTTTGGTGCGTTGAGAGGCTTGCCGTAGTTTGTAGACGCCTATGAGGTCTTTTTTTTTTGCCACGGCTTGCTTTTGGTTAATGTGTTTGTGTATACGAAGGAGGCGGTCTAAACTCTAGTGATCCCCAGGACATTGGTTGTATGATTCTTAGTCTGTTTTAGTTACCCCTTGTGTGACGCTTGCTTTGTCAGTTACCCCTTGCATGATGCTTAGTCTTAGTTACCCCTTATATGATGCTTAGTCTTAGTTACCCCTAGTACGATGCTTAGTCTTAGTTACCCCTTGTATAATGCTTAGTCTGTCTTAGTTACCCCTTGTATGATGCTTAGTTTCAGTTACCCCTTGCATGATGCTTAGTCTTAGTTACCCCTTATATGATGCTTAGTCTTAGTTACCCCTAGTATGATGCTTAGTCTTAGTTACCCCTTGTATAATGCTTAGTTTTAGTTACCCCTTGCATGATGCTTAGTCTGTTTTAGTTACTCCTTGTGTGACGCTTGCTTTGTCTTAGTTACTCCTTGTATGATGCTTAGTCTTAGTTACCCCTTGTATGATGCTTAGTCTTAGTTACCTCTTGTATAATGCTTAGTTTTAGTTACCCCTTGTGTGATGCTTAGTTTGTCTTAGTTACCCCTTGTGTGATGCTTAGTCCTTCTTAGTTACCCCTTGTGTGATGCTTAGTCTGTCTTAGTTACCCTTTGTGTGATGCTTAGTCTGTCTTAGTTACCCCTTGTATGATGCTTAGTCTGTTTTAGTTACCCCTTGTATGATGCTTAGTCTGTCTTAGTTACCCCTTGTATGATGCCTAGTCTGTCTTAGTTACTCCTTGTATGATGCCTAGTCTGTCTTAGTTACCCCTTGTATGATGCTTAGTCTGTCTTAGTTACCCCTTGTATGATATCTAGTCTGTCTTAGTTACCTCTTGTATGATGCTTAGTCTGTCTTAGTTACAAGGGGTAACTAAGACAGACTAAGCATCATACAAGGGGTCACTATGACAGTAACAAGTGTAGCCACGACTGTGATATATCACGTCTGGCCAACTACCCATGCTAATTTAGTTAGTAATGTTGTGGCATTACTCAGTGCCAGGTTGTCCCCCACGGCCGCTAGAGGGCCACATAGTGATCATACCATGACATGGCATTGTTCTGGCACCCTCATACACCATCATCAGCACTGTAAGATCCACAGATGCAACTCAGTAAGTGTAAGGGGATCAAGACTAAGCAACAGTAAGTGTAAGGGGTTCAAGACTATTTAACAGTAAGTGCTAGGGGTTCAAGACTATTTAACAGTAAGTGTAAGGGGTTCAATACTATTTAACAGTAAGTGTTAGGGGTTCAAGACTATTTAACAGTAAGTGAAAGGGGTTCAAGACTATTTAACAGTAAGTGTAAGGGGTTCAAGACTATTTAACAGTAAGTGTTAGGGGTTCAAGACTATATAACAGTAAGTGTAAGAGGTTCAAGACTATTTAACAGTAAGTGTAAGGGGTTCATGACTATTTAACAGTAAGTGTAAGGGTATCAAGACTATTTAACAGTAAGTGTTAGGAGATCAAGACTATTTAAAAGTAAGTGTAAGGGGTTCAATACTATTTAACAGTAAGTGTTAGGGGTTCAAGACTATTTAACAGTAAGTGAAAGGGGTTCAAGACTATTTAACAGTAAGTGTAAGGGGTTCAAGACTATTTAACAGTAAGTGTAAGGGGTTCAAGACTATTTAACAGTAAGTGTAAGGGGTTCAAGACTATTTAACAGTAAGTGTAAGGGGTTCAAGACTATTTAACAGTAAGTGTAAGGGGTTCAAGACTATTTAACAGTAAGTGTAATGGGTTCAAGACTATTTACCAGTAAGTGTAAGGGGTTCAATACTATTTAACTGTAAGTGTAAGGGGTTCAAGACTATTCAAGAGACGATGGAAAACATTATTATTATTGCTATTATTGTTTTTGTTGCTCTTGTATAGAGAAGCGTTAACCCCAAGGGGTCATACAGCGCCTGGCGAAAGGAAGACCAGTATGCGTGACCCGAGGAAGGGGAAGGCAACTCCAGCGCCTTGGATCAGAAGCCACTTCACCAGCCTCAAGTTAGTCGAGCGCACCCGGGCCAGGAGCAGCGACTCGACCCCTGCAACCACAAATAGGAGTGTGTAAAGTGTCTTATGTTCCCACTGGAAAAATGTGAGGGGGTGTGGGCGCCCCCATGCCTGTTACATGCCCACATGGGCGTGTGGGTGGCATAGCACGCACGCCCATCAAGTGACTGTAAACTTACCACCACATCAAAGGTACAGCCGCCCACCAACCCATTACCGACCGGAAGCTGTTGATGTGGGCCGCCCATACCGCCCATACACAGCCCACACCCCTCACAATATTCTCCTGATTAATCTCTATTTAGAAACGCTTTCTCTATACCTACCCATAATCCCTTTATTCTTGATTCCTCTCTCTCTCTCTCTCTCTGTGCCTCTGTCTCAGTCTCAGTGTCTGTCTCAGTCTCTGTGTGTCTGTCTCAGTCTCTGTGTGTCTGTCTCAGTCTCTGTGTGTCTGTCTCAGTCTCTGTGTGTCTGTCTCAGTCTCTGTGTGTCTGTCTCAGTCTCTGTGCCTCTGTCTGTCTCTCTGTGTGCCTCTGTCTCAGTCTCTCTTTCTCTGTGCCTTTGTCTCAGTCTCTCTCTCTTACACAGGGTTTTACAAGGTTAGGTCAAGGGTTCCTAACTTTATTTACAAGCTAACAGCTGTCACCTACATCTCTCTCTCTTCGTCTGCATGAAAAGAGGAAGAAAAATACACCATACTATACAGAAAAAGCGTCATGGAACTGACATTAGAGATGACAGAGCATGGTAGACGTGAACCATAACTATCTCCACAATACTACCACTGTAATGCACAAATAACCAGCATATACTTCTACAACCACCACCACTACCAGTCTTACTACTACCACCACCACTACCAGTCTTACTACAACCACCACCACTACCAGTCTTACTACTACCACCACCACTACCAGTCTTACTACTACCACCACCACTACCAGTCTTACTACAACCACCACCACTACCAGTCTTACTACTACCACCACCACTACCAGTCTTACTACAACCACCACCACTACCAGTCTTACTACTACCACCACCACTACCAGTCTTACTACTACCACCACCACTACCAGTCTTACTACAACCACCACCACTACCAGTCTTACTACAACCACCACCACTACCAGTCTTACTACTACCACCACCACTACCAGTCTTACTACTACCACCACCACTACCAGTCTTACTACTACCACCACCACTACCAGTCTTACTACAACCACCACCACTACCAGTCTTACTACAACCACCACCACTACCAGTCTTACTACTACCACCACCACTACCAGTCTTACTACAACCACCACCACTACCAGTCTTACTACTACCACCACCACTACCAGTCTTACTACTACCACCACCACTACCAGTCTTACTACTACCACCACCACTACCAGTCTTACTACTACCACCACCACTACCAGTCTTACTACAACCACCACCACTACCAGTCTTACTACTACCACCACCACTACCAGTCTTACTACTACCACCACCACTACCAGTCTTACTACTACCACCACCACTACCAGTCTTACTACAACCACCACCACTACCAGTCTTACTACTACCACCACCACTACCAGTCTTACTACTACCACCACCACTACCAGTCTTACTACAACCACCACCACTACCAGTCTTACTACTACCACCACCACTACCAGTCTTACTACAACCACCACCACTACCAGTCTTACTACTACCACCACCACTACCAGTCTTACTACTACCACCACCACTACCAGTCTTACTACAACCACCACCACTACCAGTCTTACTACAACCACCACCACTACCAGTCTTACTACTACCACCACCACTACCAGTCTTACTACAACCACCACCACTACCAGTCTTACTACTACCACCACCACTACCAGTCTTACTACTACCACCACCACTACCAGTCTTACTACTACCACCACCACTACCAGTCTTACTACTACCACCACCACTACCAGTCTTACTACTACCACCACCACTACCAGTCTTACTACTACCACCACCACTACCAGTCTTACTACAACCACCACCACTACCAGTCTTACTACAACCACCACCACTACCAGTCTTACTACAACCACCACCACTACCAGTCTTACTACAACCACCACCACTACCAGTCTTACTACTACCACCACCACTACCAGTCTTACTACAACCACCACCACTACCAGTCTTACTACAACCACCACCACTACCAGTCTTACTACTACCACCACCACTACCAGTCTTACTACAACCACCACCACTACCAGTCTTACTACTACCACCACCACTACCAGTCTTACTACTACCACCACCACTACCAGTCTTACTACAACCACCACCACTACCAGTCTTACTACTACCACCACCACTACCAGTCTTACTACAACCACCACCACTACCAGTCTTACTACTACCACCACCACTACCAGTCTTACTACAACCACCACCACTACCAGTCTTACTACAACCACCACCACTACCAGTCTTACTACTACCACCACCACTACCAGTCTTACTACAACCACCACCACTACCAGTCTTACTACTACCACCACCACTACCAGTCTTACTACTACCACCACCACTACCAGTCTTACTACTACCACCACCACTACCAGTCTTACTACAACCACCACCACTACCAGTCTTACTACTACCACCACCACTACCAGTCTTACTACTACCACTGCTTCTTTTTCTTCCTCTCTTTGTCCCGTCCCCGTCCCTCTCGCCTATATATACTGGCTCCTTCACTCTTTTGTGTTAGTGTGACTTTGTAAATGGTCCAAGTCGGACCAAAACGTCGTCGTAAGGTCCAGTCACGATATTGTTCCTTTTTGTTATATATCACCGTAACTATGTTAAACTACTGGTGTAACTCTACTGTCACTCACAGAGCTGTGTCTACCAGTGGTTCTATTGCTGGTTCCCCCAGTTCAACTTGTCGGTTCTCTGAACCGACAAGTTGATAAATTAAGCCCCTTCTTGTTGCATATGCTGTATTCTTCTCAGTCTTGACGGACTGATTACATCGACTCCAGGCTGAAGGACTGATTACCTCAAACTCCTGATCTTCACCACTCTTCTTTGTATTGGACTGATGAAGCCACTGTGTGTCTAACACACACAACAACAAACAAAAACACAAAAAACAAACAAAAACCAAACAAAAATTTAATAAAAAAAATAATAACAACAAATTTTTAACTAAAAAAACAATAAAAACCCAACTAACACAACAACTAAAAAACCCAAAACACAAAATTAAAAACCCCAACAACTAACCACAACCCCAACCCTAATTTAAACAACAAAATTTTTAAAACACCAATTTTCCCCCTTAACCACAACCAATTTCAACCAACTAAACCCACAACTAACCACCCAACAAACCTTAAACAAACAAACTAACAACAAAAACACAACAACTAACACACACAACTAACAACACACACAACCCAACACACACAACTAACTAACAAAAAATAACACACACAACTAACTAACACACACAACTAACACACAAACTAACACACAAAACAACTAACACACACAACTAACACACAAACTAACAACACAACTAACTAACACCAAAACCAACTAACACACACAACAAACTAACACACACAACTAACTAACACACACAACTAACACAAAATTTAACCCAACACACAAAACCCAACTAACACACACAACTAACTAACACACAAAACAATAAAAACACACACAACTAACACACAAAACAACCAACACACACAACTAACTAACACACAAACTAACACACAAAACTAAAAACACAAAAAACTAACACACACAACTAACAACACAACAACTAACACACACAACTAACTAACAAAATAAAAAAACCCAACACACACAACTAACAACACAAAACAATAACACACAAACTAACTAACACACAAAAACTAACACACACAACTAACACACACAACTAACACACAAAACCCAACTAACACACACAACCAACAACAACACACAAACAAACCCAAAAAACACACAACTAACACACACAACAAACCCACACAAACTAACAACAAAAACAAACACACACAACTAACACAAACAATAACTAACACACACAACTAACAACACACAAACTAACAACACACAAACTAACAACACAAAACTAACACACACAACTAACAAAAACAACACAACAACTAACACAAAACCCAACACACACAACTAACTAACACACACAACTAACACACACAATCACAAAACAAACCCCAACAAAAACAACACAACCAACTAACACACACAACCAAAAACAACACAACAACAACACACACAACTAACACACAAAACCCAACCACACACAATTAACTAAACAAACCCGTCAAAATATATCGTCAAAAGGGGCCCTGGTAAATTTATTTGTTCGGGTTTTTTCCCTGGTATTATATTGCTCATGTTCACTCTGTACACATAACATTGTTCAGATTCAAGTAATGTACAACCTCAGGAGAATTTTTTTTCAGTACGAAATTGTAAGCAATGCTTAAGGTAATGTTTTCTTGGGGTACAATTTGTAATGTCTTCAGAGTAAAATTTTATATTTTCTTGAGAGAGAGAGAGAGAGAGAGAGAGAGAGAGAGAGAGAGAGAGAGAGAGAGAGAGAGAGAGAGAGAGAGAGAGAGAGAAGAAGAAAAAGAGAAGGAAGGGAAGAAGAGGAAAGGAAAAGAAAAGAGGGAGAGGAAATTGAAGAATTTTTATCATGGAAAGGGAAGGGAGACTTGGGAGTCATGGAACCCAGGGAAGAAGATTTGGGAGTCATGGTAACCATGTGAAGAAGATTTCGGGTTTTGGGGCAACCCATGTGAAGAAGATTTGGGGAGTCATGGTAACCATGTGAAGAAGACTTAAGTCATGGTAAACCATGTGAAGAAGACTTGGGGTCATGGTAACCATGTAAAGGGAAGACTTGGGAGCCATGGTAACCATGGGAAGAAAAGAAACCCTTTGGGAAAAAGGGTCATGGTAACCATGTGAAAAAAAGGACTTGGGCTTTAAAACCCTGTGAAGAAGACTTGGGAGTCATGGAAACCCATGTGAAAAAGGAGGGAGTCATGGAAAACCATGTAAAATTTGGGGAGTCATGGAAACCCAGGGGAAAGGGATTTTTTGGGGTCATGGTAACCATGTGAAAAAGACTTGGGAGCCATGGAAACCCATGGGAAGGAGACTTAAGTCATGGTAAGCAGGGGAAAGGGAGATTTGGAGAAATGGTAACCAGGGGAAAGGGAATTTTTTGGGAGTCATGGAAACCCAGGGGAAGGATTTGGGAGTCATGGAAACCCATGGGAAAGGGGAAGATTGGGAGTCATGGTAACCAGGGGGAAGGAGACTTGGGAGTCATGGTAACCATGTAAAGGGAAGACGGGGTCATGGTAAATAGGAAGAAGATTTGGGAGTCATGGTAACCAGGGGAAGGGAAGACTTCCCCCGGGAACCAGGGGAAAGGGAGACTTGGGAGTCATGGTAACCATGGGAAGGAGACTTAAGTCAGGGAAAACCATGGGAAGAAGACTTGGGAGTCATGGTAACTATGGGAAGCAGACTTGGGAGCCATGGCAACCATGGGAAGCAGACTTGGAGTCATGGTAACCATGTGGAAGGAGACTTAAGTCATGGTAACCATGGGAAGGAGACTGGAGTCATGGTAAGCGGTAATATAGCCAAACAACAGGCTTTATGCAGCAATAAATCAACACATTACTGTACTTTATATCAAGAATATACAACTGTAGATTAAAAGTTATTCACACTACATCACTAATAATACCTGAGAGGGCTCGTGGGCCTAGAAGACCCCGAGGCCTGCTCAACCAGGTTGTCACTGCTGGCCACTGTACGAACCACAGTCATTGATCAGGTACTGACTTTAGGCCTCACTTAGACTCATGATGCAAAGTTTTGGTCTCACACTACACAATGAACATAAACCACTGAGAACATACATAGAAGGATGACAAAATGAATCCACTGTATATGGAATCTCTCATACCAGGATAAACTGAGAACCCTCAACTCAGAGTCCCTTGGAGAGACATACAATACGTCTCTCAAGGATTTATCGTCAGACAAGGTCACCAACTAGGCTGGTGTAAAATAAACTGGAGAAATAAACGTGACCATAACATAAACACTCCCACATTCACGTTAATATTTGCACTGGCACCAACAATGTGCCATGTGCTAAATTTATGAGGAAATAAGCACTAAGGTCCTGGGACTTTGATTGCTTCTAACATGTTAGAAGTGATCACGATGTCTCTAATCCAGAAGGAGGGTGGAGGGTGAGTGACAAGTAGGTCATGTCCCCTGTCTGGCTTGTAAAGACGGTGTCAGTATATATAAACCCCTGTCAGGTATCTTCTTCACACACTCAGCTGCTGCTCTCTCCCCAGCCTCCAGTGATACTGTAGCCTGCCTCCAGTCATACTGCAGCCTGCCTCCACTGCAGCCTGCCTCCAGTCATACTGTAGCCTGCCTCCAGTGATCCTGAAACTCCTGGACCTGCCTAATAGACTTTGAACTACGCCTGCAGACACACATACGTACTCTATAATAAGGCAGAGACATGGCTGTTTTTACAAGGTTCCTGCACGGCTAACAACACCTCGTTATCCTGCCTTACTTCATTTCAAACCCGCCCTATCTACCGTAATATATCTATGACCATACTTGAAGGGGTGGACTGGTAAGCTGTGAAGGCCTGTCAGCTTGGACTTAAAGTGCCAACGGAGGGTCATCTAAGACCCATGTTTGTGGAAACATTTGTCCTAGTTTCCTTAATGAGTAACTACCTAACCTGCTACCACCCCCAGGATGCCACCCACAAGTCACCTAACTGCCGGTTCCATTTCCTTCTGGCTTAAATAGGCAGCAAGTGCACAGGCTTGTCTATACGTCTTGCCAAGGCACAGGATCGAACCCAGGCCCTTAAGATTATCAGCCGTATGTGACCCTGGAGATCTCTCCCTCTCCTCCTCCTCTTCTTCTGCCCTCTCCTCCTCTTCCATTCCTCTTCTCCCTCTCCTCCACTCTCCTTCTTCTCCCCTTAAAACCTGTCCCCTAACGTGTTCACCTGTTCAGTATTCAACAGTGTTATCTCCCTGTTCACTTTGTTCACTGCTTGTTGAAATTACACTGTTCACCTCTCAGTATATTTGTTAATATGCTTGCAGCCCAGGAGCCTCTACAGCCCGTAGCCTCCAGGAGCTCACAGTGCTCTGTAGCTCAGAGCCCATGCCTGTAGCCCAGGAGCCTCAGTGCCTGTAGCCCAGAGCCTCACAGTGCCCAGGCTTCCCAGGGAGCCTCACAGTGCCTGTAGCCCAGAGCCCTGCCAGTGCCCAGCCCAGGAGCCTCACAGTGCCTGGGTGTAGCCCAGAGCTCCTCACAGTGCCTGTAGCCCAGAGCCCACAGTGCCTGTAGCCTAGAGCCTCACAGTGCCTGTAGCCCAGGAGCCTCACAGTGCCTAGCAAAGGAGCCTACAGTGCCTGTACCACAAGAGCCTCACAGGTGTTTGTACCCCAGGAGCCTCACAGTGCCTGCAGCCCAGGAGCCTCACAGTGCCTGTAGCCCAGGAGCCTCACAGTGCCTGTAGCCCAGGAGCCTCACAGTGCCTGTAGCCCAGGAGCCTCACAGTGCCTGTAGCCCGGGAGCCTAGGCTCTAGTAATGGTTTCTGGTGACCAGTAATCCTCTAGTAAATTGTCAAAGCTTATTTCTTGGGTAGTTTTTGAAAATTGGGTTGAGCAAATATTCTGTTAGTGGGATGGATTGTGAAGGACCTGCCTAGTATGGGCCAACAGGCCTGCTGCAGTGTTCCTCCTTTCTTATGTTCTTATGTTCTTATGGAGCTTATATACTGATTCTTGATTCTATTCAAGATTGATGGACTGACAACATCGTCTCAAGATTGAGGGCCTGACAACCTCACACTCCTCTTGTTCTTCACGATTCTCCTTGTATGGACTGATGAAGCCACTGTGTGGCAAGTGTTACATGTGTCTAATTTACCAACTCGTCGGTTCTCTGAACCATTCATTCACAAGAACCAGAAATAACGGATTTAAATTGGATAAATTTAGATTTAGAAAGGACATAGGCAAGACAGGTTTTCGAACAGAGTTGTGATGCGGAACAATGTTCCGAGTAGGGTGATAGAGGCTAGGACCTTGGGTGGCTTTTAAAAGAGATTGGACAAGTATATGAGTGGGAGGGACTGGGTTTGATTGGTGTCGTGAGTACGGGAGTAAATTCTTAGGTAGTGGTGGTTTTGATAAGGACCTGCCTTGTATGGGCCAGTAGGCCTTCTGCAGTGTTCCTCTATTCTTATGTTCGGAAACTAGTGGTGGAAGAATTCCTTGCACCTCACACACTTGACCTGACGGCCTTTGTTTCTCGGCATATATATAAAAGCTCACTCTGTGTTCTGATCATAACCTCGTTGTCGCCTGCCAGTCTTACGCCTTTCTCACATTATTTACGAAGATGGAACTCTTCTTGGTAGCAGTACTGGTGCCGAGTATTGTGTGTGTGGTCATCGCTGTAGTGGTAGTCAAGCTTTGCCTTAGTTGGAGACGACAAAAGCACTCGCCAAATGTACCCAATGAAGAGGCCGGAGCAGTACCTTCTTCTCACGCTAATGCTCAGCCAAAGACACGGGTCTCTCTCCTGATGACACATCATTGATCATGAGTATTGATTATAAAACCTCACTGACTTTAGCCGTGACACTACGAAAACATGGTGCGGCTCCTTTCTGTTCGACACTGGAAGATGTGGCTGAGGAGTCGTTTGCGGGCAACGATGCTTCTCAGCGTCAGACCGCGTCTTGCACAAGGCAAGAACGTCTACCTACCGCATCAACTTCAACAGGCTGCCCATGTCGGCCGTCAACCTCTCATCAACATATTTAACGTATCGGATGTATTCCACCGTTCTTCCTGACGTCCACGGAAATACGACGAGCAGCTTACCCAACAGCAGTTATCCTTCCTTGTATAGTTATAATGCTTGTTATGAGTTGACAGTATTTGCGTCTACCCCAGTGAAAAATGTCACCGATAAACGTAGATGCGATTATGCTTTTACTGGTCGAAGATACACGTGTGACCTATGATGGCATCTGTTCTCACATTGGGACATTTTAAATAAAGATGCTTATATCCAAATGTCTTTTACTCTACAATTTTACAGTTGTTTCGTCTGAACGATAAAAGTTCTGGAATGCTTATGTTTATTTGTGAATGACATCCACTCATACGATATTCATCAACATTGAATGGAGCTAAAAGTTATATCATCTATAATAAATGTTTAAAATAGACGTCTCTTATCCGTATTTTATTCATTTGTCGGCATGCACAATCTCCCACATGAAGACAAACTCAGGACCACTTCTGAAATATAAAAAATTTCTTTGGACTGCTTCCGCGAACCAACGTCAAAGTTACATCTTTAAGAAACTCTTAAGAACACCTCTTTTGAACCTCGACCGTTTCTTCCTACTCTAAAAATCAACACTCTCACAGCTCTTACCGGAAACTGTCACGATATATGAGAGTATTTGTATTCTCTGGTCCGGAGTTAGTATGGGAGCGAACAGGTGCGGTCACACATCCCGCTTCCAGATTACATAATTTCCAACGAAATTAGGTTCCTAGCTTTTTATAGGTACACTGGGGACGTGAACCGACGTTTCGATCCAGGATGGATCGAAACTTCTCCATGAGGTTCATCTCTTAAGTGAAAGTCACGGTATCATGACTTTGTATTCTTCGAAGAAGAATTTAACATACTGAAGAAAGTATGCGAGAGTAAACAAGAGGATTTATGAATACGATAATGGTATGCAATATCGACACAATATCGAATACTGAGGAGACAACAGGAGCAGTAGAGACGTAGTTTTGAGCTGGAGAGGAGTTATGGTTCTTCGACTGAAGAACCGTTATAACATAAGAAAGGAGGAACACTGCAGCAGGCCTGTTGGCCCATACTAGGCATGTCCTTACAATCCATCCCACTAACAGAATAATTGCCCAACCTAATTTTCAATTCTACCCAAGAAATAAGCTTTGAAGATCGATATTGTGTCGATATTGCATACCATTATCGTCTAACATCAATTGTAGGCAAATTACTAGAGTCGATTATAGCTGATAACATAAGAAGCCATCTCGATAGGCATAATTTGATTAATGATACTCAGCATGGATTCACCAGGGGCCGTTCCTGCCTAACTAATTTGTTAACTTTTTTCAGTGGGGCTTTGAGGCAGTTGATAATGATAAAGAATTCGATATCGTTTATTTGGATTTTAGTAAGGCTTTTGATAGAGTACCACATCAGAGACTGTTAAAGAAAGTGGCTGCTCATGGCATTGGGGGAAAAGTGTTGTCATGGATCGAGTCATGGCTCACCAATAGGAAGCAGAGGGTGCATAAATGGGGTTAAATCGGAGTGGGATCTGTAACAAGTGGCGTTCCTCAGGGATCGGTTTTGGGCCCGTTGTTGTTTATAATATATAATGACCTTGACGAGGGAATTTCTAGTGATATGAGCAAATTCGCTGATGACACGAAGATAGGTAGGATAATCGATTCAGACGTAGATGTCAGTGAACTACAGGAGGATTTAGACAAACTCAATTCCTGGTCAGAAAAATGGCAGATGCAGTTCAATGTAGATAAATGCAAAGTTCTAAAGCTCGGGAGTGCCATACCCAGCACTTATGTTAAATAACGTAGAACTAGCCATACAGATTGAGAAGGACTTGGGGGTGATGGTAAGCAGCAACCTTAACCAAGACAGCAATGCCTAAGCGTACGTAATAAGGCAAATAGATTACTGGGATTTATATCAAGAAGGTTGCAACAGAAGTCCAGACGTTATATTACAGCTTTATACATGGAAATAAATGGTATAAAATACGACACAATGGAAAATAACACATAAGCAGTAATGTGATCCTTATTGACAACGTTTGCCCACGCAGTGTTTATCGAGTCACAGACAGATCTGTCTGTGACTCGATAAAGCCACTGCGTGGGCGAAACGTGTCAAAAAGGATCACATTATACTGCTTATGTGTTTATTTTCCAGCTTATACATCATGTAAGGCCTCACCTAGATTACGCAGTCAGTTCTGGTCTCCATATTACAGAATGGACATAATGTTAGAAAACATTCAGCGTAGAATGACTAAATTAATACATAGCATTAGAAATCTTCCTTACGAAGAAAGATTGAAGACCCTTAAATTACATTCACTTGTAAGACGTAGAATGAGGGGAGACATGATCGAGGTATACAAGTGGAAAATGGGTATTAACAAAGGATATAAATAAGGTCTTGAGGGTATCTCTTCAAGAGAGAACCGCAATAATGATTCAGTTAGATAAGTTTAGATTTAGAAGGATATAGGAAAGTATTGGTTTGGAAATAGGAGTTGATGAATGGAACAGTCTGCCTAGTAGGGTTATTGAAGCAAGGACCTTGGGTAGTTTAATTTAGGTTGATAAATTCATGAGTGAAAGGGTTGGATTTGAGGGAATTGCACATGAGTAAATAAATTATCAAAGCTTTTTTGGTAGCATTGAAAATTAGGTTGAACAAATATTCTGTTGGTGATGGAATGTGAAGACCTGCTAGAATGGGCCAACAGGCCTGCTGCAGTGTTCCTCCTTTCTATGTTCTTATGTTCTTATGAGTCCCACTCAAATCCAACCCTCTCACTCATGAATTTATCCAACCTAAATTTGAAACTACCCAAGGTCATAGCTTCAATGACCCTACTAGGCAGACATAAGAACATAAGAAAGGAGGAACACTGCAGCAGGCCTGTTGGCCCATACTAGGCAGGTCCTTCACAATCCGTCCCACTAACAGAATATTTGCTCAACCCAATTTTCAATGCTACCCAAGAAATAAGCTTTGACAATTCTACCCACTCATGCGCGAGTCCCACTCAAATCCAACCCCTCTCACTCATGAATTTATCCAACCTAAATTTGAAACTACCCAAGGTCCTAGCTTCAATAACCCTACTAGGCAGACTGTTCCACTCATCAACTACCCTATTTCCAAACCAATACTTTCCTATATCCTTTCTAAATCTAAACTTATCTAACTTGAATCCATTATTGCGGGTTCTCTCTTGGAGATATATCCTCAAGACCATATTTATATCCCCTTTGTTAATACACATTTTCCACTTGTATACCTCGATCATGTCTCCCCTCATTCTACGTCTTACAAGTGAATGTAATTTTAGGGTCTTCAATCTTTCTTCGTAAGGAAGATTTCTAATGCTATGTATTAATTTAGTCATTCTACGCTGAATGTTTTCTAACGAATTTATGTCCATTCTGTAATATGGAGACCAGAACTGAGCTGCGTAATCTAGGTGAGGCCTTACTAATGATGTATAAAGCTGTAATATAACCTCTGGACTTCTGTTGCTAACACTTCTTGATATAAATCCCAGTAATCTATTTGCCTTATTACGTACGCTTAGGCATTGCTGTCTTGGTTTAAGGTTGCTGCTTACCATCACCCCCAAGTCCTTCTCGCAATCTGTATGGCTAAGTTCTACGTTATTTAACTTATAAGTGCTTGGGTTATGGACACTCCCTGAGCTTCAGAACCTTGCATTTATCTACATTGAACTGCATCTGCCACTTTTCTGACCACGAATTAAGTTTGTCTAAATCTTCCTGAAGTTCTATGACATCTATGTTTGAATCAATTATCCTACCTATCTTCGTGTCGTCGGCGAATTTGCTCATATCACTAGTAATTCCTCATCAAGGTCATTGATATATATTATAAATAACAATGGGCCTAAGACTGATCCCTGTGGAACACCACTTGTTACAAGTCCCCATTCGGATTTAACCCCATTTATGACACTCTCTAGTCGAAGTAAGTCCAAAGGTTTGGAAAAACCCTTTTGGGACAAGGACTTACTTCGACTAGTGGTTGATACCACTATGACCTGCCTCCTCCTGCTGCATCTCACCTGATTACAGCATATAAGCCACCTCTACGGCCTTGTGCTACATTCCTACAAGATTGATGGACTGAACACATCGACTCCAGGCCGAGGGACTGATAACCTCAAACTCCTCCTCTCCTCACACCTTTCTACTTTGTATTGACTGATGAAGCCACTGTGTGGCGAAACGTTTCCTCATTAAAGATACCCAAGTGTTGCATATGTGTCTAATTTAACAACTTGTCGGTTCTCTGAACCATTCATCTACATCCTGTCTGACACAGCAACTTCTTGGGATCTTGATACAAAGGGATTCTTCAACTTTTGTCCAAACCTTTGGACAAGGACTTACTTCGACTAGTGGTTGATACCACTATGACCGCCTCCTCCTGCTGCATCTCACCTGATTACAGCATATAAGCCACCTCTACGGCCTTGTGCTACATTCCTACAAGATTGATGGACTGAACACATCGACTCCAGGCCGAGGGACTGATAACCTCAAACTCCTCCTCTCCTCACACCTTTCTACTTTGTATTGGACTGATGAAGCCACTGTGTGGCGAAACGTTTCCTCATTAAAGATACCCAAGTGTTGCATATGTGTCTAATTTAACAACTTGTCGGTTCTCTGAACCATTCATCTACATCCCTAACTTTTGTTCTATAAACCTGGAAAAAACTTTTGGGTTAGTTTTTGAATCCTAGCAACTTTAATTTCATAGTCCCGTTTAGCTTTTCTTATTCCCTTTTAACGTCCTCTTAATGTCAGTATACTGATTTATAAGATGACCCTCACCTCTTTTATGCGCCTATAAATTCCTTTCTTCTGCCCTAAAAGATATTTGAGCCTATTATTCATCCATTTTGGGTCATTTCTACTTGATCTAATTTCTTTATACGGGATAAATGTTCTTTGGGCAGCCTGTATAGTGTTAAGAAAACTGTCATATTGATACCTCTCTTCTTCACCCCAGTCCACAGTTGATAAGTGTTCTCTAAGTCCATTATAATCTGCTAAGCGAAAATCTGGGACCATTACTGAATTATCCCTACTATCATACATCCATTCAATGCTAAAGGTAATTGACTTGTGGTCGCTTGAGCCGAGTTCCTCTGTAATTTCTAAATTATTAACAAGGGTTTCCTTGCTTGCCAGAACCAAGTCAAGTAGGTTATTTCCCTTGTAGGTTCTGTTACAAACTGCTTCAAAAGCAATCCTGAACTACTTCTAAAAAGTCGTTAGATTCTAAATTCCCTGTCATGAAATTCCAATCAATCTGACTAAAGTTAAAGTCCCCTAGAATTACTACGTTATCGTGTCTTGTGGCCTTAACAATTTCCTCCCAAAGTAGTCTCCTTGTTCCCTATCTAAGTTTGGAGGACGGTAAATCACGCCTAAAATCAATTTTTCACACCCTCTGAAAATTCTATCCAGACAGACTCTGTATGTGTTAATTCAGACTTTATACCCGTTTTTATGCAACAATTTAAATGATCACGGACATAGAGTGCCACCCCACCCCCTTTCCCGATACTTCTGTCTACTTGGAACAATTTAAAACCCTGAATGTGACATTCGGCAGGCAAGTCCCGATTTTTCATATTAAACCATGTCTCAGTTATTGCAAGAACATCAATATTACCCGCACTTGCAACTAATCTCAACTCGTCCATCTTATTCCTAGCACTACGACTATTGGTGTAATATATATTTAGAGACCCTCCTTTCTCTTTACCCTTCCTGCTCATCTCTGTTTTTCCACTATACCTATTACTGTCCTTGTCATCTAGTGTCACTAGCTTTCCACTATCCACCTTATTCTGCCTATTACTAGTTCTCCTACAACTTATAATATTACTACACTGGGACTTCTCTGTTTTCCCCCCAAAACCCATACCACTAACTATTTCTAGTTTAAAGCCCTAACAGCTCCCTCCACTGCAGTTGCCAATGCCCCCACCCCAGACCTGGATAAGTGAACCCCATCCCTGGCATACATGTCATTTCTGCCATAGAAGAGGTCCCAGTTGTCAATGAATGTTACTGAATTTTCCTTACAGTATTTGTCCAGCCAGCAATTGACACCAATTGCCCTGGACAGCCATTCATTTCCAACTCCTCTCCTTGGCAAAATACCACATATGACAGGGTTCCCACCCTTCTTCCTAATTATGTCTATTGCTGACCTAAACCTGCTAGTCAGGTCCTCACTCCTACGTCTGCCAACATCGTTGCCTCCAGCACTGAGACAGATAATAGGATTGCTCCCATTACCTCTCATGATGTCGTCCAGACGGCTAACAATATCCTCCATCCCAGCCCCAGGAAAGCAAACCCTCTGTCTCCTACTCCTAACAATCAAACAGAAAGCCCTATCCATCAACTACCCTATTTCCAAACCAATATTTTCCTATATCCTTTCTAAATCTAAACTTATCCAATTTGAATCCATTATTGCGGGTTCTCTCTTGGAGAGATATCCTCAAGACCTTATTTATATACCCCTTATTAATACCCATCTTCCACTTATATACCTCGATCATGTCTCCCCTCATTCTTCGTCTTACAAGTGAATGTAATTTAAGGGTCTTCAATCTTTCTTCATACGGAAGATTTCTAATGCTATGAATTAACTTTGTCATTCGTCGCTGAATGTTTTCTAACGAATTTATATCCATTCTGTAAAATGGAGACCAGAACTGAGCTGCATAATCTAGGTGAGGCCTTACTAATGATGTATAAAGCTGTAATATAACCGCTGGACTTCTGTTGCTTACACTTCTTGATATAAATCCCAGTAATCTATTTGCTTTATTTCTTACGCTTAGGCATTGCTGACTTGGTTTGAGGTTGCTGCTTACCATAACCCCCAGATCCTTTTCGCATTCTGTACGGCTGAGTTCAACATTATTAAGCTGGTAGGTGCTAGGGTTATGAACATTCCCGAGCTTTAGAACTTTGCATTTATCTACATTGAACTGCATCTGCCATTTTTCTGACCAGGAATTGAGTTTGTCTAAATCCTCCTGAAGTTCCGTGACTTCTACGTCTGAATCGATTATCCTACCTATCTTCGTGTCATCAGCGAATTTGCTCATATCACTAGTAATTCCCTCGTCAAGGTCATTTATATATATTATAAACAACAACGGGCCCAAAACCGATCCCTGTGGAACGCCACTTGTTACAGATCCCCACTCAGATTTAACCCCATTAATGCACACCCTCTGCTTCCTATTGGTGAGATATGACTCGATCCATGAAAACACTTTTCCTCCAATGCCGTGAGCAGCCACTTTCTTTAACAGTCTCTGATGTGGTACTCTATCAAAAGCCTTACTAAAATCCAAATAAACAATATCGAATTCTTTATCATGATCAACTGCCTCAAAAGCTTTACTGAAAAAATTTAATAAATTAGTTAGGCAGGAACGGCCCCTGGTGAATCCATGTTGAGTATCATTAATCAAATTATGCCTATCGAGATGGCTTCTTATGTTATCAGCTATAATCGACTCTAATAATTTGCCTACAATTGAAGTTAGACTTATTGGGCGGTAATTTGATGGTAACGACTTGTCCCCTGCTTTAAAAATAGGAATTACATTAGCCATCTTCCACGTATCAGACACTACACCTGTTTGAAGAGATAGGGTAAAAATGTTAGTTAAGGGTTCACAGAGTTCAATTTTGCATTCCTTAAGAACTCTTGAAAAAAGCTCATCAGGGCCTGGCGATTTATTTTGCTTCAAACGGTCTATCTGTTTGATAACCATTTCGCTAGTGACTGTGATACTACATAATTTATCTTCTTCAGGCCCACTAAAATACCTAATTCTTGGGATATTATTAGTGTCTTCCTGAGTGAAAACCGAGAGAAAAGAATTATTAAAAATAGAGCACATTTCATTCTCTTTGTCAGTAAGATACCCATAATTATTTTTAAGGGGACCTATCTTATCTCTAACTTTGTTCTATACACCTGGAAAAACTTTTTGGGTTAGTTTTCGAATCCCTAGCAACTTTAATTTCGTAGTCCCGCTTAGCTTTTCTTATCCCCTTTTAACGTCCCTCTTAATGTCAATATACTGATTCGTAAGATGACCCTCACCTCTTTTGATACGTCTATAAATTCCTTTCTTCTGCCCTAAAAGATATTTGAGCCTATTATTCATCCATTTTGGGTCATTTCTATTCGATCTAATTTCTTTATATGGGATAAATGTTCTTTGGGCAGCATGTATAGTGTTCAGAAAACTGTCATATTGATAGCTCTCTTCATTACCCCAGTCCACAGATGATAAGTGTTCTCTAAGTCCATTGTAATCTGCTAAGCGAAAATCTGGGACCGTTACTGAGTTATTCCTACTATGAAACTTCCATTCAATGCCAAAGGTAATTGATTTGTGGTCGCTTGCGCCGAGTTCCTCTGTAATTTCTAAATTATTAACAAGGGTTTCCTTGTTTGCCAGAACTAAGTCAAGCAGATTATTTCCCTTGTAGGTTCTGTCAAACTGCTTCAAAACAATCTTGAACTACTTCTAAGAAATCGTTAGATTCTAAATTCCCAGTCAAAAATTCCAATCAATTTGACTAAAGTTGAAGTCACCCAGAATAACTACGTTATCGTGCATTGTGGCCTTAACAATTTCCTCCCATAGTAGTCTCCTTGGTCCCTATCTAAGTTTGGGGACGGTATATCACACCTAAAATCAATTTTTCATGCCCTCTGAAAATTCTATCCAGACAGACTCTGTATGTGTTAATTCAGACTTTATACCCATTTTTATACAACAATTTAAATGATCACGGACATAGAGTGCCACCCCACCCACCTTCCCGATACTTCTGTCTACTTGGAACAATTTAAAACCCTGAATGTGACATTCGGCAGGCAAGTCCCGATTTTTCATATTAAACCATGTTTCAGTTATTGCAAAAACATCAATATTACCTGTACTTGCAACTACTCTCAACTCGTCCATCTTATTCCTAGCACTACGACTATTGGTGTAATATACACTTAAAGACCCTCCTTTCTCTTTACCCTTCCTGCTCATTTCTGTTTTTTCCTTATACCTATTACTGTCCTTGTCACCTAGTGCCACTGGCTTTCCAATATCCACCTTATTCTGCCTATTACTAGTTCCCCTAGAATTTATAACATTACTACACTGGGACTTCACTGTTTTCCCCCCATAACCCATACCACTAACTTTTTCTAGTTTAAAGCCCTAACAGCTCCCTCCACTGCAGTTGCCAGTGTATACCATATAATATAATATGTATACCATTATAATAGTCACACTAATAATAATAGTAATAATAATAATAATAAACGTTTTAAGTACAGCTAAAATTTAAACAGGTTCTCAATTAAAATCTATAATGAACTCATTTCCACAATAAGCATAAAACGCTTAGAACTTTGTTTCCCCATCATCCCTCTCTCAATCTCATCATCCCTCTCTCACTCCCCACCATCCCTCTCTCACCCCACCATTCCTCTCTCACCCCCAGCGTCCCTCTCTCAACCCCCAGCATCCCTCTCTCAACCCCCAGCATCCCTCTCTCAACCTCCTCATCCCTCTCACTCCTCATCCCTCTCTCACTCCTCATCCCTCTCTCAACCCCAACATCCCTCTCTCAAACCCCAGCATCCCTTTCTCAACCCCAGCATCCCTTTCTCAACCCCAGCATCCCTTTCTCAACCCCAGCATCCCTTTCTCAACCCCAGCATCCGTTTCTCAACCCCAGCATCCGTTTCTCAACCCCAGCATCCCTTTCTCAACCCCAGCATCCCTTTCTCAACCCCAGCATCCCTTTCTCAACCCCAGCATCTCTCTCACCCCCAGCATTCCTCTCTCAACCCCAGCATCCCTCTCTCCTACCCCCAGGTGACATCCTTTAAGAGGGATGATAAGTTTTTGTAGCAGTGAGTCTTCACCATCCGTCATCTCCCGTCACTATAGACATCCAAGAGATGTGAGGAGCGAGATGGATGTTTCGCTAATGTAATTATATTTTTACTCAAGCATCGACAACAACATTCCGCCTTTTCGAAATGTATGAGGCTGTGGTTTGGTACAGGGCTGGAGTATCCCTTGGGCATGATGGGCACAGTGCTCCGGGGTCTATAGTTAGGATTCAGGCCCCTAAATTCTAGGATGGATAAAAAAAATAAAGAAAAAACTACTAAATCACACACTTCAGTTGAAATAGTTGCAATGTTTACTTATATACAAAAGAAAATAATTATATATAAATTTCTGTGGTTGGGGCTGGGAATATGAAAGTGCCAGAGCCTCCAAAGACTTTAATTACATGGCAAAATAAAAACCTGAGATCATTTAGCTTGGTCTCCAAGCAAAACATTGTCTCAAAGGTTTCCAAGCTTTATGAAGTTTCCAGAGAGTATATGACAAGCTTTTTGAAGTTTCCAGAGAGTATACGGCAAGATTAATGAAGTTTCTAGAGAGTATATGGCAAGACTAATGAAGTTTCTAGAGAGTATATGGCAAGATTAATAAAGTTTCTAGAGAGTATATGGCAAGACTAATAAAGTTTCTAGAGAGTATATGGCAAGATTAATGAAGTTTCTAGAGAGTATATGGCAAGATTAATGAAGTTTCTAGAGAGTATATGGCAAGATTAATGAAGTTTCTAGATAGTATATGGCAAGACTAATGAAGTTTCTAGAGAGTATATGGCAAGACTAATAAAGTTTCTAGAGAGTATATGGCAAGATTAATGAAGTTTCTAGAGAGTATATGGCAAGACTAATAAAGTTTCTAGAGAGTATATGGCAAGACTAATAAAGTTTCTAGAGAGTATATGGCAAGATTAATGAAGTTTCTAGAAGTATATGGCAAGATTAATGAAGTTTCTAGAGAGTATATGGCAAGATTAATGAAGTTTCTAGATAGTATATGGCAAGACTAATGAAGTTTCTAGAGAGTATATGGCAAGACTAATAAAGTTTCTAGAGAGTATATGGCAAGATTAATGAAGTTTCTAGAGAGTATATGGCAAGACTAATAAAGTTTCTAGAGAGTATATGGCAAGATTAATGAAGTTTCTAGAGAGTATATGGCAAGATTAATGAAGTTTCTAGAGAGTATATGGCAAGATTAATGAAGTTTCTAGAGAGTATATGGCAAGATTAATGAAGTTTCTAGAGAGTATATGGCAAGATTAATGAAGTTTCTAGAGAGTATATGGCAAGACTAATGAAGTTTCTAGAGAGTATATGGCAAGACTAATAAAGTTTCTAGAGAGTATATGGCAAGATTAATGAAGTTTCTAGAGAGTATATGGCAAGCATAGATATACGTATACCGTAGGAAGACCAGGTGGTGAGGTGCTAGTCAGACTGTATTGCAACTTAGGTTCTCGTTTGACAGTGTGTGCTGGGAAGAACTCAGTGCTACACAAGTTACACTGTGGATCCACCCAACTGTAGTTCAGCACCAGAAACAATGATATTAATTTGGTGTGGTTTTTGAGCTTTCTGTCATGCTTCTTGTTGTGTCTCTGAGGCTGACAACTATAGGTGTTCCACCTGTGCCCCATGTGGGGGAAGGGGGGGTTAAATGAGGGAGGGAATGTGCGTGGTGCGGCACTGTGCCGGTCTCTCCTAGAGTTTGGACATGGATCTGGCTACACTGCTTACCTACCTCTGAGAATTTCCACTCCACTACTTATTGCAATATTGCGATAATGCGAAAGGCCTTATCGCAATATTTTTTTTATTAACACATCGACCGTTTCTCACCAAGGTAGGGTGGCCCAAAAAAGAAAAAAAATCACCATCATTCACTCCATCACAGTGATTTTATATATGCGCCAGTAAATTTCTGATTTCCTTATACACAGAGAGGCGAGAAAACGATTATCTTGAGATGTGTCCCTGGTGGGTCGTTAAGTGAGGGAGACGAATATGCACCCCGAGGTGTGGCACAACCGCTGGCGTCCCGACGCTAGCTCCTAACTTCAACATAATATTTATGTCTATACGAAAAAGACAAATGAGCAGCAAAGAATAAGTCAAGGCCTGGGCCAGCACCGTGTGGGGTTCATTGTCCCTTGATGGTCGAAGACTTGCTATAGTTCTATTTTGTTGATTTTATTGTATGCTCGGGTACCTGGCTTGTTTCTTGATGTATGTTCCTCCAACCTACTTTTAAATTTCTCTGCTGGAGAGGATTAGCTTGGCGCGTGTGTGTGTGTGTGTACATGTGTGTTTGTATGTGTGTGTGTGTGTGTAAATCTACCTTCCTTCGTTTCCCTTCCAAATATTCAATTAATAACCATTTATGCCTGAGTTTACACAGTACGACCATAATGAGTTGAGAACATATTTAGTGATCATTAGACAGTGTTGCAACATGCGCTCAGGGAATCAACCATGAAAAATACACTGCAAGGTAATAATGAAAGATCACCAAGACAACATCTTCCACTGTTTTTCTCTGTATTGGAATAATAAAGACACTGGTTGATGAATGTGTCCACAGTGAAGAAGTGTTTTACAAGTGTCTCATCCATCTCTTGTAATGTATAAAGAGTGAGGTGACGTTTTGTGTAGAGTCAGGAGATATTATTTTTATATGT
Organism: Cherax destructor; assembly: GCA_009830355.1. Classification (NCBI taxonomy): domain Eukaryota; kingdom Metazoa; phylum Arthropoda; class Malacostraca; order Decapoda; family Parastacidae; genus Cherax; species Cherax destructor. The sequence continues at coordinate 10,742 of WNWK01005053.1, read as the reverse complement.
ACAGCAAGAGGGCGCTATAATATAGTTTGCAATATTATATGTGGAGTAAGTCAGCATTATAAAATACGTAAAGTCAACATATAAAATATGTCAAGTCAATATTATATGTCAAGTCAGCATTATAAAATATGTATAGTGAGTCAACATTATTTTGTAAAGGCAACATTGCATGTAGAATATGTCTACATTTTATGTAGTGTATGAAGATAACACTACACACACACACACACACACACACACACACACACACACACACACACACACAAACACACACACACACACACACACACACACACACACACACACACACAACACACACACACAAACACAAACACACACACACACACACACACACACACACACACACACAAACACACACACAAACACAAACACACACACACACACACACACACACACACACACAAACACAAACACACACACACACACACACACACACACACACACAAACACACACACACACAAACACACACACACACACAAACACACACACACACACACACACACACACACACACACACACACACACAACACACACACACACACACACACACACACACACACACAAAACACAACACACACACACACACACACACACACACAAACACACACACAAACACACACACACACAAACACACACACACACACACACACACACACACACACACACACACACACACACACACAATGAATAATAACCTGCAGAAGGAAAGAGAGAAGAGTGAGTGTAAAGTCTTAACTGAAAAGCTAAACAGAAGACAAAGTCAACAGATACAGATGGCAAACAAAGAAGAATGTAAACATGGCAAGAGTAAGATAAGATCCTCTTTGGTTCACCCATTGACTCCTTCTACCTCATATTTATTCGGAATTTTTTTCAACCAAGGCTCCTTTCTTCAATTATTTGCTGTGCATTATTTAATAATGTTGAGTGTTTTATAATGATTTCACGGTGACGCTATCACGTCAAAAAAAATATATATATTAAAAACAACGAGGAACGAATACTTACTGAGAGGATAGATTGAATAAAAGTGGTAAGCGGCAGTATTAGAGGAAGACGAAGCCGCAGACAAGTTCAAGGAAGCGGACGCGGGGAGAAACAGGTGAGGTTCAAGCCAGGGTTGTCAACGCCGCTCTCTTTCATGCACGCACTGCAAGCATGGAAATAAAGATATTCTATCCGTAATGACATAAGAGTAGCATGTCTTGTCTCACACTGATTATATCGCGATAGACTATTATCATCTACACACGGAGCCTAAAGAGACGATCGTCAGTGTGTTGGTGGCGATGAGGTGATAAAAGCAGAGGTGTACAGGACTAGACAATCAGATTACTCCCCTTGCTTACTTTATCTCCTGCATACTACACTACCTAGCTCTCCATGCGCCAAAATAAATTATTTATCTAACCTTGCTACCTGCTGCATACAAAGGTCGACAAGAGCTGCGTGAGAGGAGCGCAAAGTTTGTATTGTTCAATGCACCTGAAAATTTATTCCGTTCAAGTGTTATGATAAATAATTCACTGCTCTATAATATGCATCATTAGTCTATAACTGTGACCTATGTTACTGTGCTACTGTATATAATAATTATGTGCATGTTTAGTTACTTAGGCAAGTTAGTTGTTGGAATATATATATATATATATATATATATATATATATATATATATATATATATATATATATATATGTATATGTATCCAACATAACAATAAAAGGCAGGAAAGACCAGAAGACAGAACGAGGGAGAGAGGATAGTACTAGTGGTCATAGTAGAAGTTGTAGTAGCACAACAGTGGTAGCAATAGTAGTAATGAGGAAGCAGCAGGTAAAAAAAAATAGGGTTATACTGTTATGTATATATAAAAAAAATCAGTTTATTCGACTCTCGAAACCGTAATAACGTGATTGCAAGAAAAAAAAAACTCACGGAACAGACAGGTTTTGAACCCATGAAAATCCAGTGGTAAAAGTAACCGGTTAGTGATCTAATCATCTGGCCATGCTGTACCTAAATACTGCTAAAAATTTCATCACCGTTTGTAACAATAAAGCAATCACTCAGGATACAGACAGTCAGAGGCAACAGAGCAATAACTCTAGACATACACAGACAGAAGCAACAGGAAGCAAATTCAGGGAGCTCCCTGCAGAGTAATCACTCAAGATAAACACAGGCAGAGGCAAGAGGAAGCACCACCAGGGTGCAGAAGATAATGTGTAATCGTTCCCCCTCAACAATCCTCCCCTTCCACTTACATATTTCACTCGGAAATGTTTTAAATATAAATGTTTGGACATATTATCCACGAAGGCGCTATAACAGATTGTTTCCTTTTTAATATAGGATAAATAAAGATATTACTATGGCTTAGCTGAAATCAGACATATTAATGTGTGATCACAGGTGTGTGTTAGCGGGTCTGGGTGGGTGGTGCTTCCAGTGTCCTCTCTCAGGTAACTTAGGTTACGTGAAGCCTTGCTGGGGTCCCCACACAGGTTAGGTTATGCTGATGGTGTGTGTGTGTGTGTGTGTGTGTGTGTGTGTGTGTGTACTCACCAAATTGCGTTTGTTTGAGGGGTCGAGTGACTGTCAGCTTTGCATTTCAGTTCCTTGAAAGAAAAAAATAATTTCGTAGAGTTTCTCTAGGAGTGTAATTATTTAAATAACACGAACCTTAAGAACCAGAGAAAAAAGAAATGGAAGCATTAAAAATCCACGAGCGTCCATGAAGACACGAACGTGAGATCCAGCCACAGATTACCACACGCACGCGCACACACACACACACACACATACACACATACACACACACACACACATACACACACACACACACACACACACACACACACACACAGCACGCACACACACACACACACACACACGCACACACACACACACACACGCACGCACACACATACATACACTGTACACTGTGTACGTCAGGCCTATATTAGAGTATTGAGCACCAGTGTGGAACCCACACCTGGTCAAATACGTCAATAAATTAGAGAAAATGCTAAGGTTTTTAACAAGACTAGTCCCGGAGAGGTTAAGGGAAATCCACCTGACGAAACTGGAGGACAGGAGGAATAGAGGGGACATGATAACGGCATATAAAATACTGAGATGAATTGACAAGGTGGATAAATACAATGTTTCTGAAATGGGACACAGCAACAACGGGTCACAACTGGAAGTTGAAAACTCAGATGAGTCATAGGAATGTTAGGAAGTATTTCTTCAGTCACTGAGTTGTCAGAAAGTGGAACAATCTGGAGAGTGATGTAGGATCAATACATAGCTTTAAGAAGAGGTTCGATAAAGCTCATGACGATCGGAGATAGTGGACCTAGTAGCGACCAGCGAAAAGGTGGGGCCAGGAGCTATGAATCGACCCCTGCAACCAAAATTAGGTGAGTACACACACACACAAACATACACTTCACTGACATTTCCTACTGTTACGTTACAGGTCACATCTCGCGTAATACGGGAAGCCAAATATATCGGAGAGAAGACAGCAGTGTAAATATTGACTTGTCTGAACAATAAGCCAGAGTATAAATTAGAGTCGATTGAGGTTTAGACTGAGGAGCTCTAGATGTTGGTTAATGGTTATGAAGCTGTCACGAGGTTAACTAGATCGTGGGAGTCGAACCCTTCACAGGTACACGAGGTGACATAGGTCTCCATAACACTTGCTATGGTAGTAGTTGTGGGGATGAGTGTTTGAGAGTGCGGTATTTGTGGTGTGAGTAGTTGCAGGTGTGAGTTATTTTGGGTGGGGGTATTTGTGACTGCAAGTAGTTATGGGTATGGATATTGGCGAGTGGTGAGTGTTACCTACCTTTAACATAATTCATCTAACTATCCCCAGATTACCAACCCAGCGCCCTGCCACTGTGACTCATTGAGGTAGTGATCTCGACGAGACTACGCTGAGACGCAGCATCCTCTGAGAGACGCAGCATCCTCTAAGAGACGCAGCATCCTCTGAGAGACGCAGCATCCTCTGGCACAATCCTCTTCTAGTTGACAATCGACGCGATTTTTTACTTTCACCATAGGTAACACAGTACTGGACTGGTATTCCCAGGACTGACGGATCCCGACACTCCCATAATTTATTACACTAAGAATAAAATAGGACAGTACCGTAACTGGAACAACACACAAATAACCCGCACATAGATATATTAGACACATGGGCAACACTTGGGTATCTTTATCGTGGAGACGTTTCGCCACAAAGTGGCTTCGTCAGTATTCAACTGATGAAGCCACTGAGTGGCGAAACGTTTCCAAAATAAAGATATTCATGTGTTACACATGTGTCTAATTTTTCAACTTGTCGGTTCTCTGAACCATTTATCTACACTCCGCACATAGGATCGTAACATCGTCCTAATATGTGCGGGTTATTTGTTACAGTAGTTGATTACATATTTTCGGGATATAACTCTCCGCGTCTGACTCTTTACGTTGTTTTGACTGTCTTGAAGTACTGCATCAGATCTGCTTGCAGTTTTGACTGTCTTGAAGTACTGCATTAGATCTGTTTGCAGTTTTGACTGTCTTGAAGTACTGCATCAGATCTGCTTGCAGTTTTGACTGTCTTGAAGTACTGCATTAGATCTGCTTGCAGCGTTGACTGATCAGGAGAGTTTTGTTTCAGTTGAATCTTTTTTGTGTCGTCAGGGTCATTTCTTTTAGGTTGCTATATATTTTTTAAGTTACTGTACTGGAAAAATACCATGGAAAATCAGTGTGCAGGTTAATTTATGCCTGATAAAGCGCTAATATTGTATTTTTTGTTGGTTTAAACTTGAAGAGAGAGAGAGAGAGGTACTACTTCAAGGCGGTTGATATATTAATTAGTGCTGGCCTGTACTCTCACTTAATTGTTTGCTACTACCACGCAGGTTAATTATGGTCTCTGGCAAGTGTTTACTGCCCTCATAAAGTAGTCACCTTCTGCTGCCGTTCTTCCTCTTATTCATTGACCTCCTCCGCCTCCTTCTTCTTCTTCGTCTCCTCCTCCTTCTTATCATCCTTCTCCTCCTATTCCTCCTCCTCATCATCTTAATCCCTTTCCTTGCTATACAATTTAAATTCTCATTATCTCTGACAGTGATTTCATCGGGGTAACAATTGCTCATGACAATAACAGAGCTCCGGGAGGATTTTAAGAAGTTTCCCTGAAAAGAAAATCCACACCTTGCTGGACATGCTTTTACTGAGACAATGTTACGCATTAGTTGCTAGTAATGCGCCATTTGGATTCAATTTCTTCGACATTCCCTTTATCTTTTATTAGTTTTTCTCCGTGTCCGTCGTTCCGTCTGTCTTCCTAAGCCAGCTCCCAGATGGTGGAAAAATGTCCGCAGTGGCAAACGTGGTAATGAGTGGAAACTTGAAACGCTCGTGTCGATTCTCTGCTATTAAGGTCAAAGGTTACACGGGAAGGTCACGAATATCATGGAGTTAGTAACAAGTTAGATTTAGATTTAGCAGGAAAAGCGGCTAGTTTATTAAGCCCTTCATATTTATCCTGTGGACGAAGCGGTTAGTTTACCCGTTTAGATCCTGTGGACGGTAGTAGCTAGTTTACCGTGCATCTCATATCCATCTAGTGAACGGTAGTGGCTAGTTTACCGTGCATCTCATATCCATCTAGTGAAAGGTAGTGGCTAGTCCATTATGCACTCCATAACCATCCTGTGGACGGTGGTGCAAGTGCATGTGGATATACGGAAGGTCTTGAAACCAGGTCCTAAAATGATTTGCAGATGTGACATGACTAACCCATTCCCAGGTTCTAGGTGAACAAGGAAGCCGCAGATATAGTTCCCAGTACAACCCGAGTGCTCGTGGATACTCCGGGTTCTTGTGAGGATCCGGGAAAAATGCGGTTCTACTGCATAAAACTTGCTGGAATAGAGGGAGAAATAAATATCGTTACATTAATGGTGCACATTAATGACAGGTTCGTCAGGACAAACAATGACATCCGTCGTCCGTGGTGAGTCAAAATAGGGAGCAGCATTAGACAGCCAACTATTGTTACCGAACGATAAATGCAAGTTATTTCGCAATAACTTACGTTATCATAAGATAACTACTCCGTAGTCGTACGATAAATATTGTTACCAGACGATAACTTGCGTTGCGCTAACGTGTTCACATATTATAACTATTATGCTTCTGTACGATAACTATTGCGTTATAGTATAACAACTATTACAGTGCCATATCCTATGGTTGACATTCGATAGCTATTGTGTTATCGTACATTATCTTATGTTAATGAACGATAACTACTTCACTGTAAGATAATTACTCTGTTCCCGCATATTTGACTGGACATGACAACACTTTATCGCTTAGATATGACATTCTCACTCAACAGGTGCTGAACATACTGAATAATAAACACGGATACTCGCTGTTTACCAAACTGATAGGAGCCGGATATCAGTCTTGATTGGTTGGTTTATTAGATTTAAAGCCCACTGATCACACGAGGATCATTAAGCTGCGTGCCATCTGTACACCACCTGTCAAGAACACACTAATCTCTAAAAATAGGGCACCAAGTAAACTTTAGAGGTATTTAGAACATAGCTCTATGACACATTCGGGCTTAATGCTTAACTTCATTATATTATTATTAACGTATATACACTGAATTAAACTTCCAGTGTCATGGAACGGAGATCTGTCATCCTTCTGTGAGGACAAAAACCTATTGAGAATGGTCGACAAGCGTTCGAACCCCACCCGTGGTATGGTTTGTAAGCCTCAACTTGCTCGGTGTATATTCCCTTGAAATCAGTCTTAGCAACGTCTTCGAATACAGTATATTGTTGTATACAGGAACATGTATACTGTTCGAAACAATACAACTCTTCGGATGACGCTAAAGCATCTTTTTTTTTTCTGAGCCGCAATTACTCTCTCAGAGCAGAGAGAATTCCAAAGTCTCATAAACTCAAAACATTTGCTATATCTCATAGATTTATTTGAAATTAAAAAAAAAAAAAAACGCCAATGAAACATAATGACACAACGGAAATAAAAAAAATATATGTAAAGATTCATTCGATGCACAAAGCCTCTTCTTGGACACAAGACTTCATCTGAAACACAAAACCTTTGCCCTGAAACAAAAGACTCATCTGAAATTCGAAGGGTCTTCCACTGCACAAAGGTTCAAACGAAACTCACAACGTTGGGATAAAGACAGAGATTAGAGTGGAACACAGAGGTTGGGCCAAGACGTTTGCATGAGGGTACGAAGCCCGTCTTTGGTGCGTAAATTTGGGGATCTCACGTGTGATAGTGGGCAACCTCCGAGGAGCTGAGTTTTATGGCACAGCGAAATTAGAATTATAATTAATCCTTACTCTGCATCCTCGCCAGGTGGGCGTTTCTACGTGTCTCGCTCACTTCTCGGGATTTAATTAATGATTGCTCTCTCTTGACCTCCGTGTAGCTCTTTTTTATCCTCTCGCACTCATTCACTGTCGCTCATCACCAGCATAACTATATATATATATATATATATATATATGAGCGTATTTGATAGGAGTGAATGGAGGCATATGGTTTTTAATACTTGACGTGCTGTTGGAGTGTGAGCAAAGTAACATTTATGAAGGGATTCAGGGAAACCGGCAGGCCGGACTTGAGTTCTGGAGATGGGAAGTACAGTGCCGGCACTCTGAAGGAGGGGTGTTAATGTTGCAGTTTTATAACTGTAGTGTAAAGCACCCTTCTGGCAAGACAGTGATGGAGTGAATGATGATGAAAGTTTTTCTTTTTCGGGCCACCCTGCCTTGGTGGGAATCGGCCAATGTGTTAATAAAAAAAAAAAAAAATATATATATATATATATATATATATTATAATAACCATCATCAGTTTTACTTGTCAAGACCCAACACTCCTGTCTGCCACCATCTCTTCATTCGGCCTTCTCTTTAATCTAATTCGCTTCTCTTCTAAAATCTTTTCGTCCTCCCAGCCTACCAAGTCCTTTCACTGAATCTTCACTGCTCTAAAAACTAATTTCGTTGAGGCTCGGTGAAGTTACTCTTTCCTTGAGTTTCATGTTTCTACTAAAGAAATATGTTCTTCATTTCTTACGAAGGAAGAGATGAAAAGATCAAGTCGACCGTATCATTGTAGGGAAAAGGGATGGAACTCCAAGGGGGGAAAAGCTATTGCGAACCAGCATAAAAACGCTTTACGGAGGTACTGACTCTACCTATGGTCCCAATGGGAGGTTGTGGCTCTCCTGGCGTCCTCCTGCTTGTGGAAGTCATGCGAAAGCTGTTGTTATGGGTTCGAATCCTTCCTGTGAGTTGTTTACGAACGTGTCATTACGATTTCGCTGGTCGTTTGTTGTTGCTAGTTTATGCGTAAAGGCAAAAATATAACCTGACTCGGACTGTCATAAAATAACCCATTGAGGGATGCTGGCTTTGTGGAAGACACAATCTGTGGCTTACTAGCGCGCGTTCAGTGTAGTCAGAGTGTGTAGAAGTACAGTATGAAATTTACACTAGTACAACTGCTGCATCACAAATTCCCCTCTCCTCGAAACGGTATACTCTCTCTCTCTCTCTCTCTCTCTCTCTCTCTCTCTCTCTCTCTCTCTCTCTCTCTCTCTCTCTCTCTCTCTCTCTCTCTCTCTCTCATTTACTCTACACTGAGTGACCAGGCCGTGGTAGACCTTGTACTAAATTTATGTAAGTCTACTAACCCAACAGGAGGAGGTTGACATGCATCACATGCCTTGTTCCCCCCACACACACACACACATACACACACACACACATAGACACACACATAAACACACACATACACACACACATACACACACACACATACACACACATACACATACACACACACACATACACACAATTTCTGGTTTAGCATTTAAACTGATTAAAACAGTAGTAAAAATGATGATAATAATAATACTTATCTTATTATTATTATTAAAAACGCTTAAGAAGCGTCATACGTCATACAGTGTCTGGGAAATAGAAGGTATGGGGAGTTACCCGGTTTGATCCGAGGAAGGCAATGGGTAGTTGTAATTTTTGAATTAAGAGTTCTTCAAAAAGCTTCAGGTCACTCCCGCGCTATCTACGGAAAGAAAAGGAAATAATCGGTATATTTGACAGATAAACCCGAAAGACATAAATTCTAGAGAGCAAAGCAGAATTTTTTTTTCTTGCATGTCATTACTTAAGAAAAACTGTATAATTTTCAGTAGTACTCGAAAAAAAAAATCCCGAGTTACGTACTGCATTTCGGGGAGAAAATACTGTTTTTGTCCCCCTCTGTAGATGAAATGCTCTGCACTGAGACAGTGGCAGGTGTTCAGTGGGGAAATGGAGGAAAGCTATTGTCGACTTTAGTATGATTGATTAGTTGAAGATCTCTCTGTCAAGGTCCCGTCTTAGATATGTGAGTTAATCAGGAACTTGAATTTCCTTAGACGTGGATTTTTGGAAAAGCACCAAACTCGGCTTTCACATATATGAAAATGCTTTGTGTTTTTACAGTGACTCGAGCAGATATGGATTGGATGTCGTGATTTTCAGGCATTTTCCACATGACTGCTGGTCCAGGAAGCAATGACGGCAGACCAACTAATTTGATCTTTTCCTCTCTCTTGTGGGGAGGTGTTCTCTCCCTGGGATGGTATGGGTTAGGGTGGCATACCCACCTTGAGGTATACTCAAACTGGTTTGGGGGTATGGGGAATTATACTCTCCATGGGATGATACGGAATGGGAAGGTTCGTACCACACTGGGAAGGGATTGGGATTTGTAACAACCCTTGGATGGAATGGGATGAGTTTTGTCATGTGACCTTATACTCTTCCTGGAGTGGACCGTGAGGGAAAGGGGGGTATGCTTGCCTAGGGAATGGGATTTAGTGGGTTGTGTTGGATGGTATACTTCCCTTCCCAGTGGAGTATACCACTTTTTATTCCATCTCATGGTTCACATCACCCAGCCACCAGCTGGAACGTGGATTATCCAGAAAATACTGACTGCGATGCCAATAACTTCTAGATTATACCTCACTGGCTTGGTACCACTGCATGTGTATATCAGTGTTGTTATGTCTGAGAATATGGAGATTTAAAAAAAAAATCAGTGCACTCAACCATAATACAAAAATACATTAATTTGGTGAAAGTATCACCATTACTTCATCACTCTTTATAAAGATTTGTATTACACTTGTTAACCTCCTTAAATTATTTACAAAAGAATGTATTTATAAAGTTGCAATACTTGCAAAGTTTGAGCATGAATAAATATAATAAAATTACCACAATAGTAACATTGGAGAAAATGAATTATAGCAGAGTAATCTGTTAGCAGTGTAATGTATTTGGTGTATCATTCTGCCTAATACAATAATAATATTAATAATAATAATAATATTTTTATTTCGATGCATGTTACATGTGTACACTGTTATTGGTAGTTACAATTATAAAACTGTAATGCAAGGAGAGCCACTGGCATGCTATGGCATTAGGGGCAGTTTATTCTAAAGACTTATTCATTAAGTACATAATGCTAAAGAAATTGATTGAGTTTATAATATGGATATAATATGGTTATACATACTATTGAAGACAATACAAGAGAAATTGGTTGAGTTTAATCTAG